>NC_046128.1:6105384-6215553 GCF_010993605.1 Petromyzon marinus | reverse complement strand
TCCTGCGGAGGGAGGAGCTGGTAAGGAACGTTGGGTTGCTCGGTCAGTGGCCAGGGTCAATGGCGGCGGCACCACCACGTGGTGTATTCCACACAATATGCCCGACTGTGAGGGCGGGCACAAGCCGGCGTGAGGAAGGTTAAACGTTGAGTTTTATAAGGGCACCACGGGGTGACCAGCCCCTCCCCACCCAGCCCCACCCCACCCAGCCCCACCCCTCGCACCCCCACCCAGCCCCTCCCCTCCCCACCCAGCCCCTCCCTATCCTCCCCTCTCCACCCAGCCCCACCCCTCCCACGTGGACAGACATCCACAGACATACACAATGAATCCCCTGCCTCCTGTGAGAATTAATCCCGGTTGGGCTTCCAGTCCACTACGTTTCCTACCAGTGTACACGTCTGCGTAGAGTTATTTAAATCTTCATTTGAAGCTTTCGTGACTGCAGGAATCCATTCTCTTTGGCAACGCAAGCGTCCGTCATGATGACGGACGCTTGAGTTGCGCCCTAAACGTCGTGATTTATTTTATTTCATACCTACGTGACTTTTGCCGAAAGAGCCAAAGAAGTATGGAGTTATTTATTTTAGTAACTTTCGATGAGGAAACGTCAAATTTAAAGCGGATTTTGCGTAAAAATAATGTCTTGCTTATGATAGTAATGACCGGGGGGGGAGGGGAGGGGGGCTCTTTTTTGCAGTGACGTCACGCACGGACGATGCACTGTGCTGCGTAGATTTATTTTTGACCGTCACTTCCTGTAAAGGAACGTCGTCATATTTGAAGCGACTTTGCGACAAAAAAAATAATCTTTCCACTCGACCTTCCTCCGCGTGAGTGTCAAAATCTACCCGCTCATTATTATTTTATTATTAATGACGGGGGGGGGTGCGGCATGTGGAGTGACGTCACGCGCGTGACACACATTTCTGGGCTATTATAGTAGTGAGCATCATGACAGGGTGACACCTGCCGCCCTGTAAGGGCAATTACAGCCACAGTGACGTTACATAATGACATTCGAGGTGTCTAGAAGGTTCCATAAACGGGGCGTGGCCAGAGGTGGGGCTTGGCCACGCCCAGCGAGATATAAGGAGCATCGAACCCTTGGGTCGGGGCTGTTAGCGTGGGGTCTGGGTCCTGAGTGCGTGGACCACGTGGCTGTTCTTCTGCGGGACCCGTTCCGTCTCCGCCGCGACGCTCGTCGGCCAGCCAGAGTAGCGCAGCGACGGAGAGGGGCCACGTGTTAGAGCAGCCAATCAGCTTCAAGGACAATGCATCTATTGTCAGAGTGTGTGTGTTTTCGTTTGCATTTTGACTGGAAGTATCGTGGTTAATGCAGTAGCATGAATCCTCGTACAAAGGGTTCAGTTTTGTTGCTCTAGACCAATTCCGCGACCACATCAATTCCATACACCCAGCCATCAGATTTACCATGGAGGTCGAAAAAGATGGCAAACTACCCTTTTGGATGTCTTAATTAAACGGAGACATGATGGTTCAATGAGCCACTCTGTCTACAGGAAAGCTACCCATACAGATGCTTACTTGAAACCGGATTCCCACCACCATCCATCCCAGAAGAACTCCCTCATCAAGACTCTATACCATAGAACCCAATGCATTTCCGACCAGGAACACATTACCAGTGAACTCAAGCACGTACACCAGGCTCTCAGGGCTAATGGTTACTCCGACTACACAATCCGCAAAGCCATCACTCCAGTCATGAAGAAGGTTCCTCTTGTGGAGCCACTCAAAACCATCACCTTACCCTACATTGCAGGAGTCACTAAAAATATCTCCAAAATCCTGAATAAACACAAGATCCAGGTCCGATTCAACACAGTACATAAAATCTGTGATTTAGTTTCATCTGTAAAAGATGCTGTTCCAGACATACAGTACCCGGGCGTTTACAAACTAAAGTGTCTCTGTGGTAGTAGCTACATTGGAGAAACCAAACGACATATCTCGGACCGCATCTGCGAACATAAAGCAGACTTGAAACACGGTAGAACGAACTCCTCTGCCGTGGCAGATCACTGTTATAATTCAGTGGGCTCACATGACATTGACTTCTCCAAGACGGAGGTTCTTTGCAAACCAACCGGCTACCATGAGAGATTCGTTCATGAGGCCATTCACATATACGAGCACAGAGACAATTTCAACCGAGAAGATGGATTCTGGCTTAGTAACCATTGGAAAGATGTTTTAAACCATTTCCGTTCTTAATTTATTGTATTTTACGATGACCTTCAGACCGCAGCTCTTTCGCCAGCATTGACTCTTAATACCTCTCACACCACGGTTAATGGTATGGTTTACAACATGGAGTATAATAGCGCCTCGCAGCTGTCTCTCTCCCCCTCCTCTGTTCCGACCATGGATGAACTCGTCCGTCTGAACGGGCCCATAGCTATCCGTGTTGCTAGAGTTGAGGGTAAGAATCCACCCATTTTTTCGCCATATAGCATTGTGATATACAACGACTTATTGTTGGTAGCTTAGCTGATTGGAGAATATAGAGTTTATTGATAACATTAAGGTAATTTATATTTTAGTTTTTTATTGGTTCACTATATAGTATTCATTATATATTGTATTGTATACCCAGTTACTGTGAATAGCTCAGATGTGTAGGCCTTGACTTCAACATAGCCATTTCTGTGACCAGTCACTAGCTAATCACTCAGTTATTTCAATGCTAAATTCGCCTAGTTATTTCAATGCTGAATTCTCCTGTTTGATTTGTACTAGGTGCCTCGTTGAATGTGTATGCTCTGACTTTAACATAGCTATTTCTGTGACCAGTTACAAGCTAATCACTCAGCTATTTCAATGCTAAATTCTATGCTAATTCCTTTGTCAAGGGGTGCCTCTGCGGATGTGTATGCTTTAACTTAGCTATTTCAATGCTAATTTCTATGCTAATTCCTTTGTCAAGGGGTGCCTCTGCGGATGTGTATGCTTTAACTTTAACATAGCCATTTCTGTGACCAGTCACAAGCTAATCACTCAGCCATTTCAATGCTAAATTATATGCTAATTCCTTTGTCAAGGCGCTTTGTTTCTTCTCACACAGCTTAAAGGTCGTGATCTGAGCGTGGCTTTTTCACTCCAGCGCTGTCCTACCAGACAGTCTCGTCCCTTCACCTGATGAAGGCCGCTTGTGTTGTGGCCGAAACGTCGTGAGAATTTTGTGTTATTTTATTTTATCAATTTATTATTTTATTCTCATTCTACGTGACTTTACCGAAAGAACCAAAGAAGAAGGGGAAAAACCCTATTATTATATTTTGGTACTGGCAAAGGAGGTCTAATGAAGCCTGGGTGTAGCTGCATTCCTGGGTGTATCGCCTTGCGTGCTCTTAATAAACACGAAGCCTTCTATATTCTTTCGTTCCTTCGGTAAAGTAACGTGGGTAGAAAAAAATAAAATAAAACGAAAAATAATAATAATTCTACCTACGTGACTTTACCGAATAGAACCAAAGAGTATGGATCCTTGCAGTCACGAAAGCTTCACATCTAGAATTGTAATCATGATTGTGATGGCGCTTGTTCAACCCGCTGAAGGTCTTTCTTGAGTCTCAAGTAGAGACGGTGGCGATCTCGATTGCTCTGTGTGTGGTGTGTGGTCACAGCGGAGTCAAATCACAGCCACGCTCACACACACAAGACAAAGGTGTGTGTCCCCCCCAATCGTATAGCCTTGCCAGACTGTTGGGGCAAGTGCTGTTAGTGAGTTAAAGGCGGGAGGGTCGGTGACCAGCACCACGCCCGGCCGCCTTTGTCTCCCGAGTAGTAGCGATGTTCACACATCGCACCAAGGTAACTCAATTGAGGCCGAGTCGACCTATGGGATAGCCCAGGACTCCACACAAAGACAAAGATCCCCCGTATAACCTTCACAGACTGTAGGGGCAAGTGCTGTTAGCGAACACGCTCATTCTCACACACACACGCACACAAACTCTCAATCGCTCTCTGCAGAACACGTAATACACAGCAGGCATCGCCAGGGTCCGGGATCGAACCACTGCACTCCGTCCCGGTCGCGACCATCCTGCTGCTCCTGCGTGTGGCCGCCGTGGCTAAAATAAACTAAAAAACAACCCGAGGAACTAACGTTTTTAGTTTACCAGGCAAGGCCCCCACCCTGAGCTGCTACGTCGCTCTTCTTCAGAAGCGACCTGGCCATCACAAATGATAGCCCAACGAAGTTGGTGGCTCACCATCATCATCACACGGAAATGCGTAGCAGGCAAATACGCTGAACGGGTTCATGTCGATCGCAAATGTGGAGGGTGGGGAAAACCTGAGGACCCGGCGAAAAATCAACGAAACTACGGGGAAAGAGAGAGAGACGCAAACTCCGCATATACAAGCAGGCTTCAGGGGTCTGGATCTAACCCACGACCTCCTGCGTACAAGGCGAGGTAGTTAACATCTCCTAGCCACCGTGATGATGATGAGAAATAGACAGACACGCAAACTCCAAATATACAGCAGCAGGCATCAGGGTCTGGATCTAACCCACGACCTCCTGTATACCAGGCGAGGTAGTTAACATCTCCTAGCCACCGTGATGATGATGAGAGAGAGACGCAAACTCCAAATATACAGCAGCAGGCGTCAGGGGTCGGGATCGAATCCACGGCCAAGCGAGGGAGTTAATACCAAGCCAGGAGGGGTGGGGGGCGAGGCGCGGTGCAGGGGGGCCCTCTGGCGTATAAATAATAAATAAATAAATGCGATAGTATTCGTCACGTGCGGCTCAGGAGGGAAGCGCGAGTTCACGGCTCTCGCACCCGCAGCACCACCACCACCATCATCATCATCACTCGCAGCACCACCACCATCACCATCATCATCACTCGCAGCACCACCACCATCATCATCACTCGCAGCACCACCACCACCATCATCACTCGCACCACCACCACCATCATCACTCGCACCACCACCACCATCATCATCACTCGCAGCACCACCACCATCATCATCACTCGCAGCACCACCACCATCATCATCATCACTCGCAGCACCACCACCACCATCATCACTCGCAGCACCACCACCACCATCATCATCACTCGCAGCACCATCATCATCACTCGCAGCACCACCACCACCATCATCATCACTCGCACCACCACCACCATCATCACTCGCAGCAGCACCACCACCATCATCACTCGCAACACCACCACCATCATCATCACTCGCAGCACCACCACCATCATCATCACTCGCACCACCATCATCACTCGCAGCACCACCACCATCATCATCACTCGCACCACCATCATCACTCGCACCACCACCACCACCATCATCATCACTCGCACCACCACCAACATCATCATCACTCCGATCCCGGTATGAACATTTAAATGCCGATTTGTTGCAACCACCTGCCAGGATCATGGCAGCCCCACCCCCCCCCCCCCCCACCACCACCACCGTCACCTTCTTACCCCCTTCCCCCCTAGTAATCGACTACCCCCTTAGATGAGGGATGCAGAGCAACCAGGGGATTCGTTGATGTGAACGGATCTCTCTGAGAGTGAGTGGATCTCCCTGTAGGTCACTGTAAGAGTGAGTGGATCTCGCTGTAGCTCACTACTAGAGTGAGTGGATCTCGCTGTAGCTCACTGTGTGAGTGAGTGGATCTCCCTGTAGGTCACTGTAAGAGTGAGTGGATCTCGCTGTAGCTCACTACTAGAGTGAGTGGATCTCCCGGTAGGTCACTGTAAGAGTGAGTGGATCCCCCTGTAGGTCACTACGAGAGTGAGTGGATCTCCCTGTAACTCACTACTAGAGTGAGTGGATCTCGCTGTAGCTCACTACTAGCTCACTACTAGAGTGAGTGGATCTCGCTGCAGCTCACTGTGTGAGTGAGTGGATCTCCCTGTAGCTCACTGTGTGAGTGAGTGGATCTCGCTGTAGCTCACTGTGTGAGTGAGTGGATCTCGCTGTAGCTCACTGTGTGAGTGAGTGCATCTCCCTGTAGCTCACTGTCAGAGTGAGTGGATGTCGCTGTAGCTCACTGTGTGAGTGAGTGGATCTCCCTGTAGCTCACTGTGTGAGTGAATGGATCTCGCTGTAGCTCACTACTAGAGTGAGTGGATCTCGCTGTAGCTCACTGTGTGAGTGAGTGGATCTCGCTGTAGCTCACTGTGTGAGTGAGTGGATCTCGCTGTAGCTCACTACTAGCTCACTACTAGAGTGAGTGGATCTCCCTGTAACTCACTGTGTGAGTGAGTGGATCTCCCTGTAGCTCACTGTGTGAGTGAGTGGATCTCGCTGTAGCTCACTGTGTGAGTGAGTGCATCTCCCTGTAGCTCACTGTCAGAGTGAGTGGATGTCGCTGTAGCTCACTGTGTGAGTGAGTGGATCTCCCTGTAGCTCACTGTGTGAGTGAGTGGATCTCGCTGTAGCTCACTGTGTGAGTGAGTGGATCTCGCTGTAGCTCACTACTAGCTCACTACTAGAGTGAGTGGATCTCGCTGCAGCTCACTGTGTGAGTGAGTGGATCTCCCTGTAGCTCACTGTGTGAGTGAGTGGATCTCCCTGTAACTCACTGTGTGAGTGAGTGGATCTCCCTGTAACTCACTGTGTGAGTGAGTGGATCTCGCTGTAGCTCACTGTGTGAGTGAGTGCATCTCCCTATAGCTCACTACTAGAGTGAGTGGATTTCCCTGTAACTCACTGTCAGAGTGAGTGGATCTCCCTGTGGCTCACTACTAGAGTGAGTGGATCTCCCTGTAACTCACTACTAGAGTGAGTGGATCTCCCTGTAGCTCACTACCAGAGTGAGTAGATCTCCCTGTAGATCACTACTAGAGTGAGTGGATCTCCCTGTGACTCACTACTAGAGTGAGTGGATCTAACTGTAACTCACTGTAAGAGTGAGTGGATCTCCGTGTAGCTCACTACGAGAGTGAGTGGATCTCCCTGTAACTCACTACTAGAGTGAGTGGATCTTCCTGTAGCTCACTGTAAGAGTGAGTGGATCTCCCTGTAGCCCACACACTCGCTCAACTCACATAACTCACGCAGCCACTCAGCCAGAGCGTGCCGCCCCCCCCTCGCCCCCACCTCCCCTCCCCGATTCCACACAACGACCCCTCCCTTACGCCCCCCCCCCGCCCCAATCACGGTAAATTCACGGAGCGTCTCGGGAGCTCCCAATGTAAATGCCATCACCCGTATAGGAGAATTAAATAAATATTCAAATCCCGAGCCCAGGATCGCGAGCGGAGATTTGCGAGCGTCCTCACTGTGGGGGGCGGGGGGGGGGGTGGCAAGGCAGCGATTTACGCACTCGCTGTGGAGTCGGTGGGATCCCAGCGGTGTCGGGGGGTGGGCTGGGCTGTGTTGGGGGGGGGGGGGGGTCACCGCCCACCCCCCTCCCCTCTCCCGCTCACTGCTCCCGTGGGGTGGGAGCGGCGGGGAGTTGGCACGCCGCTCACAGCGCCAGGTGGTGGTGGCTCCTGGCCGGAGCGGGGCTGCGCTGCGATCCACGTGGGGCCCCAGGTCCGATTCGCGCTCGCGGCAAAGTGCCAGTGGCGAATGTCCGAAGCGGTCCTGGCCACAGGGGTCGGCTCGGCCTCAAATGAGTGCTCTGGTGCGGTGTGCAAATATCGCCAGTGGGGAGACAAAGGCGGTCGGGCGTGGTGCTGGTCACCCACTCACTTTGACAGTGAGATACAGGGAGAGCCACTCACTCTCGTAGTGAGCTACAGGGAGATCCACTCACTCTAGTAGTGAGCTACAGGGAGATCCACTCACTCTTGCAGTGAGCTACAGGGAGATCCACTCACTCTTACAGTGAGCTACAGGGAGATCCACGCACTGTAACAGTGAGCTACAGGGAGATCCACTCACTCTCGTAGTGAGATACAGGGAGATCCACTCACTCTCGTAGTGAGCTACAGGGAGATCCATTCACTCTAGTAGTGAGCCACAGGGAGATCCACTCACTCTAGTAGTGAGCTACAGGGAGATCCACTCACTCTGACAGTGAGCTACAGGGAGATCCACTCACTCTCGTAGTGAGATACAGGGAGATCCACTCACTCTTACAATGAGCTACAGGGAGATCCACTCACTCTAGTAGTGAGCTACAGGGAGATCCACTCACTGTAACAGTGAGCTACAGTGAGATCCACTCACTCTCGTAGTGAGCTACAGGGAGATCCACTCACTCTTACAGTGAGCTACAGTGAGATCCACTCACTCTTACAGTGAGATATAGGGAGATCCACTCACTCTCGTAGTGAGCTACAGGGAGATCCACTCACTCACTAGTAGTGAGCTACAGGGAGATCCACTCACTCACACAGTGAGCTACAGGGAGATCCACTCACTCTAATAGTGAGTTACAGGGAGATCTGCTCACTCTCGTAGTGAGCTACAGGGAGATCCACTCACACAGTGAGCTACAAGAAGATCCACTCACTCTAGTAGTGAGTTACAGGGAGATCCACTCACTCTGACAGTGAGTTACAGGGAGATCCACTCACACTCACAGTGAGCTACAGGGAGATCCACTCACTCTAGTAGTGTGCTACAGGGAGATCCACTCACTCTTACAGTGAGCTACAGGGAGATCCACCCACTCTAGTAGTGAGCTACAGGGAGATCCACTCACACTCGTAGTGAGTTATAGGGAGATCAACTCACTCTAGTAGTGAGCTACAGGGAGATCCAGTCAACTTCCACGCATACAGAGGCGCGAGTTAGGAATAGAACCCAGGGCCTTGTCGGGTGTTACCACCGGCTCCAGCCTTCTCTATTCGTGCGGCGCGATGTAAATCCTCGATAAAGATGAGACCTTGTACGGGTGTCGGGTTGCGCTTCCATGCCTTTGAATTGCACTCCCTGCACCGACCCATACACCCAGACAGCCACCCAAACTACCAGTCACCCTGCCCGCCATCCACCCAGCCATCCACCCTGCCACCCACCCTTCCTGCTAGCCACCCACCTAGCCAGCCACCTACCCAGCCAGCGACCCACCCTGTCTGTCACCCTGCCAGCCATCCACCCAGCCACCCACCCTGCCACCCACCCTTCCTGCTAGCCACCCACCTAGCCAGCCACCTACCCAGCCAGCGACCCACCCTGTCAGTCACCCTGCCAGCCATCCACCCAGCCACTCTCTCTGCTAGTCACCCACCCTTCCAGCAACCCACTCACCCTGTCAGTAACCCTGCCAGCCACCAACCCACCCAACCACCAACCCACCCAGTCACTCAGCCAGCTACCCAGCCACCCACCAAAACAGCCACCCAGGTACCCAGCCACCCAACCACCAACCCACCCAGCCACCAAAACAGCCACCCAGCTACCCAGCCATCCACCCAGCCAGCCATCCACCCAGCCAGCCACTAACCCAGTCATCCACCCACCCAGCCACCCAGCTACCAACCCAGTCACCCAGCTACCCAGCTACCCAGCCATCCACCCAGCCAGCCACCAACCCAGTCATCCACCCAGCCAGCCAGCCACCAAACCACCCAGCCATCCACCCAGCCAGCCACCAACCCACCCAGCCACCCACCCAGCCAGCCACCCACCTACCGAGCCACCCACCCAGCCAGCCACCAACCCACCCACCCAGCCAGCCACCAACCTACCCAGCCACCCACCTACCCAGCCACCCATCTAGCCAGCCACTAACCCAGCCAGCCACTAACCCAGCCAGCTATCAACCCAGCCAGTCACCCACCCAGCCAGCCACCAACCTACCCAGCCACCCACCCACCCAGCCACCAACCCACCCAGCCACCAACCCACCCAGCCACTCACCCAGCCAGCTACTATCCCCCCAGCCACCAACCCACCCAGCCACTCACCCAGCCAGCCACTAACCCCCCAGCCAGCCACCAACCCACCCAGCCACCCACCCAGCCAGCCACCAACCTACCCAGCCACCCATGCAGCCAGCCACTAACCTAGCCAGCTACCAACCCACCCAGTCACCCACCCAGCCAGCCACCAACCTACCCAGCCACCCACCCACCCAGCCACTAACCCACCCAGCCACCCACCCAGCCAGCCACTAACCCCCCAGCCAGCCACCAACCCACCCAGCCACCCACCCAGCCAGCCACCAACCTACCCGGCCACCCATCCAGCCAGCCACTAACCCAGCCAGCTACCAACCCACCCAGTCACCCACCCAGCCAGCCACCAACCTACCCAGCCACCCACCCACCCAGCCACCAACCCACCCAGCCACCCACCCAGCCAGCCACTAACCCAGCCAGCCACCAACCCACCCAGCCACCCACCCAGCCAGCCACCAACCTACCCGGCCACCCATCCAGCCAGCCACTAACCCAGCCAGCTACCATCCCACCCAGTCACCTACCCAGCCAGCCACCAACCTACCCAGCCACCCACCCACCCAGCCACCAACCCACCCAGCCACCCCCCCCCCCACAACCCCCCCAGCACACTCCCACTGCGCTCACCAAGGCCGCTCGCTCTCTCGTCACGTGGGCCGTGACCGCCTCACTCCGGCACGGCCGCCCAGCAGCTGTGGCGGTGCAGGGCCCCCGCTGGGACCCAGGAGCCCTCAGAGGCGACCGCCCTTGGTTAACAAATTCATCAAATTTTTACTTTCACACATCCCCGTGCATTGCCCGCGGCCGTCAGCATTTGGGGGTTTCGTACCGATCGGGAAACAGGGCACTCTTTGGAACGCACGTGTTGGATGGACAACAACAGGAAAATTAAACGTGTGCTGTTGTTTGTTGTTGTTGGGTGTTGTTCGGAAGAATGGGTTTGTTCATGAAGCCATCCAGACATATATAAACACAGAAGTAACTTCAACCGAGAAGATGGATACAAATTGAGCAATCATTGGAAGGATGTTATCAACCAGGTTAAAATCTTAACCGCTTTACGGTTATATTCTTGGTTCTTTCGGTAAAGTCACGTAGAAGGGAAACAATAAAATAACAAAATTATAAAACAATAAAATTATCACGACGTTTCGACTGCAACACAAGCAATCATCATCAGGTGTGAAAACCACACGTAGAAGGGAAATAATAAAATAATAAAAATAATAAAACAATAAAATTCTCACGACGTTTCGACTGCAACACAAGCAATCATCATCAGGTGTGAAAACCACACGTAGAAGGGAAACAATCAAATAATAAATAAAACAATAAAATTCTCACGACGTTTCGACTGCAACACAAGCAATCATCATCAGGTGTGAAAACCACACGTAGAAGGGAAACCAAAAAAAAAATAAAACAAAAAAATTCTCACGACGTTTCGACTGCAACACAAGCAATCATCATCAGGTGTGAAAACCACACGTAGAAGGGAAACAATGAAATAATAATAATAAAATAAAAATATAAAACAATAAAATTCTCACGACGTTTCGACTGCAACACAAGCAATCATCATCAGGTGTGAAAACGACACGTAGAAGGGAAACAATAAAAAAATATATATAAATACAAAACAATAAAATTCTCACGACGTTTCGACTGCAACAGAAGCAATCATCATCAGGTGTGAAAACCACACGTAGAAGGGAAACAATAAAATAATAAATCAATAAAATTCTCACGACGTTTCGACTGCAACACAAGCAATCATCATCAGGTGTGAAAACGACACGTAGAAGGGAAACAATAAAATAATAAAACAATAAAATTCTCACGACGTTTCGACTGCAACACAAGCAATCATCATCAGGTGTGAAAACGACACGTAGAAGGGAAACAATAAAATAATAAATCAATAAAATTCTCACGACGTTTCGACTGCAACACAAGCAATCATCATCAGGTGTGAAAACCACACGTAGAAGGGAAACAATGAAATAATAATAATAAAATAAAAATATAAAACAATAAAATTCTCACGACGTTTCGACTGCAACACAAGCAATCATCATCAGGTGTGAAAACGACACGTAGAAGGGAAACAATAAAAAAATATATATAAATACAAAACAATAAAATTCTCACGACGTTTCGACTGCAACAGAAGCAATCATCATCAGGTGTGAAAACCACACGTAGAAGGGAAACAATAAAATAATAAATCAATAAAATTCTCACGACGTTTCGACTGCAACACAAGCAATCATCATCAGGTGTGAAAACGACACGTAGAAGGGAAACAATAAAATAATAAATCAATAAAATTCTCACGACGTTTCGACTGCAACACAAGCAATCATCATCAGGTGTGAAAACGACACGTAGAAGGGAAACAATAAAATAATAAATCAATAAAATTCTCACGACGTTTCGACTGCAACACAAGCAATCATCATCAGGTGTGAAAACCACACGTAGAAGGGAAACAATAAAATAAAATAAAAAAAACAATTAAATTCTCGCGACGTTTCCACTGCAACACAAGCAATCATCATCAGGTGTGAAAACCACACGTAGAAGGGAAACAATAAAATAACAAAAAATATAAAACAATTAAATTCTCACGACGTTTCGACTGCAACACAAGCAATCATCATCAGGTGTGAAAACCACACGTAGAAGGGAAACAATAAAATAATAAAATAATAAATCAATAAAATTCTCACGACGTTTCGACTGCAACACAAGCAATCATCATCAGGTGTGAAAACCACACGTAGAAGGGAAACAATAAAATAATAAATAAATAACAACAAGAAAATTCTCACGACGTTTCGACTGCAACACAAGCAATCATCATCAGGTGTGAAAATCACACGTAGAAGGGAAACAATAAAATAATTAAAAAATAATACAATTCTCACGTTTCCACTGCAACACAAGCAATCATCATCAGGTGTGAAAACCACACGTAGAAGGGAAACAATAAAATAATAATAAAAATTATCACGACGTTTCGACTGCTACACAAGCAATCATTATCAGGTGTGAAAACCACACGTGGAAGAGAAACAATAAAATAAAATAAAAATTCCCACGTTTCCACTGCAACACAAGCAATCATCATCAGGTGTGAAAACCAGTTTTTTTTTCAGCCTCCTACTCCCAGCCCCGCTCGCTGCCCACCCCCCATTCGCCCCTACCCCACACCCCCCACCCTCTCGATCTCTCCTCCCTGGCTCCGCCCTCCGCCTCTCTAACCTATATAGCCTCTTGACACAAGCACCCCCTTTTGCCCGCTCCAGCAATTGTTTCTGGCTGTGGTTGTCACCCCTTGATGACGGACGCTCGTGTTTGCGCCCGAAACGTCGTGATTTAATCTTAATTTTTTTATTTGTTCTTTTCATTCCGAAAGAACCACAGAGTGTGGATGCCTGCAGTCTCGTTAACTTCAAAACAAGAGTGTGTGAGCGAGCGTTTTTAGCGGTCTCGAGTGGAGGCGCCTTCCGTCAGCAGCGCCACTCGCCAGCAATTGCAAGGCTGCACCTTTCGTCCGTGACAACGAACGGCAGCAATCATCATCCGAATGTTGAGCCCTCTGCCGCAATCCACTGCGGGATGAAAAGGCCTCCTCTCCCAAGGGGTTTGTCGCGTATGGAGGCTGGTTGACCATACTTCACCACCCTGGTCAGAAGCCGGTTGTCATTGACCGGCGGTTACAGGACCGCTAAATTGAGGCTTCACTCGCCACTGATGTTAGCCGCGGCAGCTGAGAATCCTGTTCTCGGGGATGCCCCGGGTTGGTTCATGGCGCTGCGCGCTAACCGTTGCGCCACCGCTCCTCCTCCACGATAAAAAAAGACGAAGATCCCCCGTCTAGTCTTTACAGAATGTTGGGACAAGTGCTGTTAGCGAACAGCATATCTGAAGGCCGGCAGGGCACACGAGGGGTGGGTGGGCAGCACCACGCCCGGCTGCCTTTGTCTCCCCAGTAAAAATATTTACACATCGTGCCAGGTACTCATTTGAGGCCGAGTCGACCGAGGGGGAGGCCCCGGACCGGTTCAAATAATCGTCACCGGTGTTGGCCCTGAGCGGGAATCGAACTCGAGTCGCCAGGTTCGTAGCGCTAACCGCTACGCTACCGCTCCCCACTCCTCCTCCATACACACACACACGTAGAAGGGAAATAATAAAAATAATAATAAAAATAAAGCAATAAAATTATCACGACGTTTCGACTGCAACAGAAGCAATCATCATCAGGTGTGAAAACCACACGTAGAAGGGAAACAATAAAATAATAAATCAATAAAATTCTCACGACGTTTCGACTGCAACACAAGCAATCATCATCAGGTGTGAAAACCACACGTAGAAGGGAAACAATAAAATAATAAAAAATAATAAAACAAGAAAATTCTCACGACGTTTCGACTGCAACACAAGCAATCATCATCAGGTGTGAAAACCACACGTAGAAGGGAAACAATAAAATAATAAAAAATAATAAAACAAGAAAATTCTCACGACGTTTCGACTGCAACACAAGCAATCATCATCAGGTGTGAAAACCACACGTAGAAGGGAAACAATAAAATAAAAAAAATAAAAAACAAGAAAATTCTCACGACGTTTCGACTGCAACACAAGCAGTCATCATCAGGTGTGAACACCACACGTAGAAGGGAAACAATAAAATAATAAAAAATAATAAAACAATAAAATTCTCACGACGTTTCGACTGCAACACAAGCAATCATCATCAGGTGTGAAAACCACATGTAGAACGGAAACAATAAAATAATAAATAAAAATAAAACAATTAAATTCTCACGACGTTTCGACTGCAACACAAGCAATCATCATCAGGAGTGAAAACCACACGTAGAAGGGAAACAATAAAATAATAAAAAGATTAATAAAATTCTCACGTTTCCACTGCAACACAAGCAATCATCATCAGGTGTGAAAACCACACGTAGAAGGGAAACAATAAAATAAAATAAAAAATTTAAACAATAAAATTCTCACGACGTTTCGACTGCAACACAAGCAATCATCATCAGGTGTGAAAACCACAATTTTTTTTTCAGCCTCCTACTCCCAGCCCCGCTCGCTGCCCACCCCCCATTCGCCCCTACCCCACACCCCCAACCCTCTCGATCTCTCCTCCCTGGCTCCGCCCTCCGCCTCTCTTACCTATATAGCCTCTTGACACAAGCACCCCTTTTTGCCCGCTCCAGCAATTGTTTCTGGCTGTGGTTGTCACTCCTTGATGACGGACGCTCGTGTTTGCGCCCGAAACGTCGTGATTTAATCTTAATTTTTTCTGTCTCGTTAACTTCAAAACAAGAGTGTGTGTAGCGAGCGTTTTTAGCGGTCTCGAGTGGAGGCGCCTTCCGTCAGCAGCGCCACTCGTCAGCAATTGCAAGGCTGCACCTTTCGTCCGTGACAATGAACGGCAGCAATCATCATCCGAATGTTGAGCCCTCTGCCGCAATCCACTGCGGGATGAAAGGGCCTCCTCTCCCAAGGGGTTGTCGCGTATGGAGGCTGGTTGACCATACTTCACCACCCTGGTCAGAAGCCGGTTGTCATTGACCGGCGGTTACAGGACCGCTAAATTGAGGCTTCACTCGCCACTGATGTTAGCCGCGGCAGCTGAGAATCCTGTTCTTGGGGATGCCCCGGGTTGGTTCATGGCGCTGCGCGCTAACCGTTGCGCCACCGCTCCTCCTCCACGATAAAAAAATACGAAGATCCCCCGTCTAGTCTTTACAGAATGTTGGGGCAAGTGCTGTTAGCGAACAGCATATCTGAAGGCCGGCAGGGCACACGAGAGGTGGGTGGGCAGCACCACGCCCGGCCGCCTTTGTCTCCCCAGTAAAAATGTTTACACATCGTGCCAGGTACTCATTTGAAGCCGAGTCGACCGAGGGGGAGGCCCCGGACCGGTTCAAATAATCGTCACCGGTGTTGGCCCTGAGCGGGAATCGAACTCGAGTCGCCAGGTTCGTAGCGCTAACCGCTACGCTACCGCTCCCCACTCCTCCTCCACACACACACAGTGGGGGGGGAGGTGGGGAGCTCTCCCACCCCGTGTTGATGAATATACATGACAGGTGAAAGCCGTGTTACAATTACTCCGGGAATGTATGGCCACGCCACGCCATTACTTCTGTTCTGCTCCGCTGCCCTCTTTAACAGTTCACGGGGGGCTATCTCGCTCCACTGCCCCCCACCCCACTACCCTCCCCCGCCACAAAACCCAGCCCCCCCCCTCCCCCCCCCTCTTCCTCCTCTAGCCAGAGATGAGACTCAAGACGGCCGGCGACTTTGAGACTCAAATCACGCGACGTAGTTCCACCCCCCCAACCGTGATTGGCCCTGAGGACGCCTGGCCAGCGAGTGATGAGACACATCGAATCGTCATCATCCTGATCATCATCATCATCGTGATCATCATCATCCTGATCATCATCCTGATCATCATCATCCTGATCATCATCCTGATCATCATCATCATCATCCTGATCATCATCATCCTGATCATCATCATTCTGATCATCATCATCCTGATCATCATCATCCTGATCAACATCATCATCCTGATCAACATCATCATCCTGATCATCATCATCATCATCATCCTGATCAACATCATCATCATCCTGATCATTAACATCATCCTGATCATCATCATCATCTTGAACATCATCATCATCGTCATGGTCATCATCATCGTCATGATTGTCCGAGTGGAACAATTGTGCAGGAGGGTAAAAACTACGAGCTGCTAACAACAACAACAACAACAAACTCAAAGTGGAACGATCGCACGGCTTCCGTTGGGTTATGCCATCAGCAGCAACAGCAACAAAGAGCCATCGGCAGTTTCCTTGCAGAACTGCATGGCGAGTTGAACACCGTACGTAGACAACACCCTGCTAATCAGAAGCACACATCAGGTTGTGTTGAAGAGTAAACCCACTACAACATTTACAATTCGTCACTAGTACATCACTAACCGGTTGTGTGTTGGAGAGTAAACCCACTACAACATTTACAATTCGTTACTAGTACATCACTAACCGGTTGTGTGTTGGAGAGTAAACCTACTACAACATTTATAATTCGTTACTAGTACAGCACTAACCGGTTGTGTGCTGGAGAGTAAACCCACTACAACATTTACAATTCGTTACTAGTACATCACTAACCGGTTGTGTGTTGGAGAGTAAACCCACTACAACATTTACAATTATAGTGTAGTTGTAACGTGTAGTGTATAGATGTTTATAGTGTTGTTTATAGTGTAGTGTATAGAAATTTAGTGTATGGCAGTGCAGTCTATAGTGTAGTGCATAGTGTAATATACTAGTTCAGCACTAAGCGGTTGTGTGTTGGAGAGTAAACCCCACAACAACATTAACAATCCGAATAAGCCGTGACGCTTCGCCGATAATTACAACACCCAGCATCATCAGGCGGCGGCCACAGAGTCGTGGCGAAATCCTCCTCCCTCCCTCTTCCGGTCTTAATTAGAGGCGGGGTGATAGGCTATGAGGTCGTCAGCCAATCGGGTGCTAAGACCAGAGGCGGTGGGTCAATGTACGATGTCACTCGTCTGTCCTAAGTTTCGCTCGACCTGTCCGCGGCTTTCGACAACCCCTTGATCGACTCCATCCTCTCGTCCGCTCCGTCCCTACCTCGGTCATCTCTGGCACCCACCAGGGCTGGATTAAAATGTTGTAGGCCCCTTGGCTACAGGGCACTGTGAGCCCCCCCCCCCGCCACCCAGCAATTTTTTCCAAAGGAAAACAAAGTTAAAGAAAAATAAAATTGTATTTTTTTTTTGCAAGGCTAACAGCAAACGTGATTCGGCACTCACGAGTGAAATAACTTTTCGCTTAATCCCCGGAGGCCCTCCAGCTGGTGGAGGGCCCCCTGGGCTGCGGCCCCTGAAGCCCCCCACGCCGTGACCCGGCCCTGCGCACGCCACGTGGTGGGCTCGGCTCTCACTCTCACTTCCCGTTCATCCACTGTCTCTTTGTAACCGTGGCTCTTCACCCCCTCCCCCCCTAACCCCGTCACGGTTGGCATCCCCTAGGGATCCGTGTTGGGTCCTCCCCTTGATGCCAATTGCTTTTTTTTCCCCCTTTCAATCCCTTTAATGCGTAGCAGGACTCCGCGGCCAGTGGTGTTGGCAATCAAGGTTTTTTTAGGGTTAGATCGCGCAAGTACAAATGTGTCGTGAAACCTCTCCACCACCCGACACAGCCAGCAAGGGTTTGTCACCTAAACAACGCGCCAGCTAGTTTGCTACTTCAGCCCACCGGTGTGTTGGAGAGTGAATCCACGACATTCACACTCCGAGTAGTACGACGTTTCGCTGGTAACTACATCGAGCATCATCGACGGGCGATTTGCCAGAATGCTGGATGTAATAACCAGCTAAAAGTAGTACTGCTCAAATTGTAAATGTTGTTCATTCACTCTCCAACACACCGGTGGGCTGAAGTAGTAAACTAATCGGCGCGTTGTTTACGTGACAACCCCTCCCTGCCGACGTCCTCGGCCCCGCAACTACAAATGACAAAATAAAGACTCGGAAACCACGTGCCGCCAGTCACCTCCCCATTCAACCCCCAGTGCCCCCCCCCCCACTCCTTCACCTCCCCATTCACCTCTCAGCCCCCCCCCCACTCCATCACCTCCCCATTCACCTCTCAGCCCCCCCCCACTCCCTCACCTCCCCACTCACCTCTCAGCCCCCCCCCCCACTCCATCTCCTCCCCATTCACCTCTCAGCCCCCCCCTCCTCCATCTCCTCCCCATTCATCTCTCAGTGCCCCCCCCACCCACCTCTCAGCACTCCCCCCCCCCACTCCCTCACCTCCCCATTCACCTCTCAGCCCCCCACCCCCCACTCCCTCACCTCCCCATTCACCTCTCAGCACTCCCCCCACGCTCCTCCAACAGCTTCAACGGCGGCGTCCTATCTATCGCCGCTGTCTCTTGAAATTGCTCGCCGTGGTTTTTCAAAGCTTTGCATGGACGGCCCCCACCCCACCCCATCCCTTACCTGTTATCTCATTTGCTTACACAGGGCGCTTCAAAAAGATGTTAACACTTTGCTGGGACAAATCGTTGTTCATGGAAAACGAACGGATAATATAAACATTGTGACGTGATAGAAAAAAAAAATGACTAATGTAACAAGCCAACAGTGTGTGTGTCCCCCGCGTGACGTCACTCCACATGAGCCCACCCACCCCCCCTCATTAATAATCATGAGCGGGTGATGTCACTCCACATGCCGCACCCCTCCCCAATAACCATTAGCGGGTGACGTCACTCCACATGAGCCCACCCACCCTCCCTCATTAATAATCAAGATCTGAACAATTTTTCTATTTCATATTTCAGATTCACCGCACTATACAGCCGTCATTGGCCGGGCAAACGAGCGAGTTTAATATTCTTAGCTCTTTCGGTAAAGTCACGCTGAAGGGAAACAATAAAATAATAAAATATATTTCGATTTAAAGCTTTCGTGACTGCAAGGATTCATCTTCTTTGGTTCTTTCGGTAAAGTCACGTAGAATGAGAATACAATGATAAATTGATAAAATAAAATAACACATTAATATTCTCACGACGTTTCGGCCGCTTGTGTTGTGGCTGAAAAATCGTGAGCATATTATTGTGTTATTTTATTTTATCAATTTATTATTTTATTCTCATTCTATATTGACTTTACCGAAAGAACCAAAGAAAAGAAAATATATATAAAACAATAAAAATCTCAAATATATTTATTATTTTATTGTTTCCCTTCAACGTGACTTTACCGAAAGAGCTAAGAATGTGAATTACTGCAGTCACGAAAGCTTTAAATCAAAATTTGAGCGCGTTTAATGTTGATAGCTTCACAGAGTCACTCTCTATCTGTGCGCCATCGGTGTCGACGCATGTCTGGAATCTTCCCCAGGTGGTGGGTGTTTCTCAAAAGTGTTCGCGTCTTTTTATTTAGTTTTTCGACGGTTTCATTCAACTTTGTCTCGGTGCTTTCGTGACTGCAGGAATTGCTCCTTGGTTTGTTTCGGTGAAGTCACGTGGAAATGAGAAATAGTAATGAAATAAAATTACATAATAGCATGCGACGTTTCGATTGCAACGCAAGCAATCATCGTCAGGTATAGAAGAGCTAAATTTAATAGAGAGAGGAAACACAGAGAGATGGAGAAAGCACATCATATTGGACAAGATTTAGTAAAAATTTGGAAACAATATAATGCAGCGCAGAGGGTCGGTCAAAACACAATGAACGCATGTGCTGGCTGATTAAGTTATTTCAAAGATTGCTAAATTATAGGTTAAGAGTGATAGAGTACAGATCACAGACACATATACAGACATCCAAGCTGAGAGAGCCAGCATAGAGACACACAGAGAGAGACACACACATGGGACAGAGTGAAACAATGCCTCTGTTACGAAGCCTTAAATAGAGGGGGAGGGAGGGGGGTGGGTTGGAGACAGAACAAAGGAATACAAATTAGATGGACTGGGAGTCACCGTACATGCAGACGTAGAAACAAGCCACACTCTGTCCCATGTGTATGTCTCTCTCTCTGTGTCTCTATGCTGGCTCTCTCTGCTTGGATGTCTGTATATGTGATCTGTGCTCTATCACTCTTAACCTATAATTTAGCAATCTTTGAAATAACTTAATCAGCCAGACCATGCGTTAATTGTGTTTGACCGACCCTCTGCGCTGCATTAAATTGTTTCCAAAATTGTACTAAATCTTGTCCAATATGATGTGCTTCTCCATCTCTCTGTGTTTCCTCTCTCTATTAAATTTAGCTCTTCTATACCTGATGATGATTGCTTGAGTTGCAATCGAAACGTCGTAGGCTATTATGTAATTTTATTTCATTATTATTTCTTATTGCTACGTGACTTCACCGAAACAAACCAAAGAGGTTTTATTTAACTTCACTTGTGGTGTTTGTCGTGGTCAAATCTTGCAATCAAAAGTTAGTCTTACTTCCTGTTGTCCAATCAATTCCACATTTTGCGCACGCGTTCAGATCCGGTGACGATGCATGCCTGTATCAAAATCGGCATCAATTCATCAATCAATTGCCTCCTTTCAAGCAATTTCAATTTTTGTATGGACGGCGTATTTAATCACATAGTTTCGTGTAGGTCAAAAACGCCGAGGTCCACGAATTGTGGAATCGTCTCGCACAAAACGCAGGCGCCACGTGTCTCAGGCGCCATTGACGTACTTGTCGACCGTGAGTTAAACGAAGTTGTTAATGAACAAGTTGTTTTGAAAAACATTTTTTTAAGGAGTTACGAGCTGCCTACCCAGCTCACCCTGCTGTCGCTCCATCTCTCTCCCCGCTTGCACTACCCCCCCCCACCACCACCCAGTATAAACGTACGACAACAATAAGAATAGGTTTTTACCCTTGCTGGCAATACAACAAGATGTTCAAACACCAAATATAAAAATTTTGCAAGGAACCATGTCTGCATTAACCACGCGTGCTTGTGGTGAACATGCAAACATGGTCTGATAATAATATGTATGGGATTGTCTTTGAAACGTATTAGACCTCTGTTGTCAAAAAGGAGCCGGTCATGAGCACACTGCCCAGGTATGGGAAACTCTCCACAGCTGCCCCCATCACCAATTGGAAGTTGTGGGGGTGGAGTGTCAGATGGTACAAAATACCCAGGCAGGTGCTTAGTTTTGGTGGGGTTGATGGTAAGTCCCCACCTCTTAGCGTCAAGCTCCGGGTTCAGCAGCAGCGCCTCCAACTCCTCCTCTGAGTGAGCGGCAATTACCAGATCATCGGCATACATAACGTGGTTGACCAATAGGGAGCCATCCTTTGACCGCACGCGGCCATCGATCAGCCTCCCATTGTATCTGTACCAGATGGAAATTCCTCTGGTACAGCCATCGAAGGATTCACGAACAGACAAATATGAAGATCCCCCATATGGCCTTAACAGACTGTAGGGGCAAGTGCTGTTAGCGAGCACCTATGAAGCCCGGTAACGGTACACGAGGGGGTGGGTGGCCAGCACCACGCCCGACCGCCTTTGTCTCCCTAGTGGCAATGTTTACACACCGCACCAGGTACTCATTTGAGGCTGAGTCGACCTAGGGGAAGACCCGGGACCGGTTCAGATCATCGTAACTGGTGTTGGCCGTGAGCGGGAATCGAACCCGGGTCGCCTGGTGCATAGCGCAGCGCGCTAACCGCTACACTACCGCTCCCCACACACAGACACACACACAACGTACGCAAATGAACGCACGCGTCCACACGCTACACTCACTACGCACGAGGAGGAGGCAGAGGATGAGAGCTAGGTGCGCTTTGAGTCATGGGACACGCGCGGTCCCCCAACAAATCTCTGGCGTGCAGGGCGCGTGTGTGTGGGGGGGGGGGGGGGGGTGGGGGGCGACACTTTTATTGCCACAAGGAATGGGCCCCAGGTGAGTGGCATTAGTCCGTGAGAGGGATGAGCGGTGGGGCCGGTGGTTAGCAACTCACCTGGCCGTGACGAGGATCTCGCAGGCTATCGTCGTCGCTCATTGGCAGACTCCCACCGCCCCCCTAACCACCCCCCCCCCCACAACCACCAACCCCCCCCCCCACCACCACTCCCCCCGCAGAGCCCCTCCACCACTATACCCCCAAAGCCCCCCCACCACCACCCCCCCAACGCCCTCCCACCACCCCCCCACCACACACTCAGCACCACTACACGCACAGCACCACACACATCACAACCACACACACAGCATCAACACACATTACCACGCACACAGCACAATCACACACAAAGCACAATTACACACACACATCACCACCACCACACACTCAGCACCACACACACAGCACAACCACACACACAGCATCAACACACATTACCACGCACACAGCACAATCACACACACATCACCACCACCACACACTCAGCACCACCACACACACAGCACAATCACACACACAGCATCACCACCACACGCACAGCACCACACACAGCACCACAATCACACACAGCATCATTACACCACACAATCAACAGACGCAGCAGCAGCAGCATCATCTCACACACACACACAGAGTGGCCGCTCAATGCTGGCGGTGTCACCTGACGCTTATAGGTAATGGCTCTGCGTGAAGCCGACGATGATGATGATGATGATTGTGGCCAAACAAAAAAAAACCCTATCCTGCTCTTTTCTTTAAAGATTTCCTCCGCGCGGTCAACGCGAGGAGAGGTCGCAGAGAAGCGACATCGGCGTTACTGTCTCACGTCGGTGAAAGCATGTAATATATACTCTTTGGTTCTATTCGGTAAAATCACGTAGGTAAAAAATAATAATAAACTACAAAAATCACTACTTTTCGATTTAAAGCTTTCGTGACTGCAAGGATTAATCTTCTTTAGTTCTGTCGGTAAGGTCACGTAGAATGAGAATAAAATAATAAAATAACACAATAAAATTATCGCGACGTTTCGGCCACAACGCAAGCGGCCGTCTTCAGGTCTGTTCCTTTCACCTGAAGACGGCCGCTTGCGTTGTGGCCGAAACGTCGTGAGAATTTTATTGTGTTATTATATTATTTTATTCTCATTCTACGTGACCTTACCGAAAGAACCAAAGAAGAAAAATCACTACGTTTCGGCCACAACACAAGTGGCCTTCATCAGGTGAAGGGACCGGACTGTCCAGAGGACAGCGCTGGAGTGAAGACAGCCAAGCCCAGGTCGCGCCCTTTAAGCTGTGTTGTCGCGGCATCTTTTGAGGAAGGTCAGCGTCTCGATGAGCTGTGACTTCTTGTCCCGTTGTCTGTTGAAAGCTCTAACAGATAGGTGAAAGCCCTCCCCGTAGAGGTTATCAATTCTAGATTTGAAGCTTTCGTGACTGCAAGGATCCACACTCTTTGGTTCGAAACGTCGTGATTTTTGTTGTTTTATTTTTTTACCGACGTGACTTTACCGAATAGAACCAAAGAGTATGGATCCTAGCAGTCACGACAGCTTCAAATCTAGAATTGATAACCATGTAATATATATGTAATAGATATAAAATACAAATATAGAGTCTATGTAATGAAAAGGATCATATAAAATAAAGATGTAATATTATTAAATTTAAAATTAAAATCTATTGCATATAAAAGAAGACATTCGTAATAAAAAAATATATACAATTAAAATATATATACGATAGAAATAGTGTATATAAAAGAATATAAAATAAATATCTAAAATAAAAAAATATATATGAAGTGAAAAATGATTTTAAAAAGTAACATACACAATTAAAATATTATATGTACAACATAAAAATATGATGTATATATAAAATAAAAACCACGCCTTGAGGCCCTCGCAATAACACGGTGTCAATTCTGTAGACCTCAAATTGCAATGCCCGCCCGCTAAACGGCCAGAGAACCATGTTCAAAATGGAAATAAGGAAGATAACGTTCGCAAAGCAATGATGTTTTACGGCCAGAGGCGTCTGTTTGGGGGGCAGGGGGGGGGGGGCGGTGCGAATTCTTCACTCACACGGAGCGCGGAGTGCGTGGAGTGCCGCGTCTTTGTCCCGTGTCTCGCACCGGTTGGTACACAGCTAACGCGCCTGCCACCTGTACTGGTTGGCACACAGCTGTCCTGTCTGCCACCTGTTCTGGTTGGTACATAGCTGTCTTGCCTGCCACCTGTTCTGATTGGTACACAGCTGTCTTGCCTGCCACCTGTTCTGATTGGTACACAGCTGTCCTGCCTGCCACCTGTACTGGTTGATACACAGCTGCCTCACCCACTCACCGACTGACTCACCCACCCGGCCACTCACCCACTCACCGACTGCCTCACCCACCCAACCACCCAACCACCCACTCACCCACTGACTCACCCACCCACCCACTCACCCACTCACCGACTGCATCAACCAACCACCTGCCCACTCACTCACTGACTGCCTCACGCACCCACCCACTCACACACTCACCGACTACCTCACCCACCCGCCCACTCAACCACTCAACGACTGCCTCACCCACCCGCTCACTCACGCACTCACCAACTGCCTCACCCATCCACCCGCCCACTCACCCACTCACCGACTACCTCACCCACCCGCCCACTCAACCACTCAACGACTGCCTCACCCACCCGCTCACTCACGCACTCACCAACTGCCTCACCCATCCACCCGCCCACTCACCCACTCACCAACTGCCTCACCCACCTGCCCCCCCATTCACCCACTCACCGACTGCGTCACCCACTCACCGACTGCGTCACCCACACGCCCACTCACCCACTCATCAACTGCCTCACCCACACGCCCACTCACCCACTCATCAACTGCCTCACCCACACGCCCACTCAACCACTCACCGACTGCCTCACCCACCCGCCCCCCCCATTCACCCACTCACCGACTGCGTCACCCACTCATCGCTCATCCACTCACCCACTCACGAATCTATCTGGCTCTCTCCAACACAAACAAACGATGTACAATTCTACTCACAATCACAAGGACCAATCAAAGACCTTTTTTAAAAACAAGATGCTTTTCTGAACGCAGTTTTGTAATTTTAAATCAAATATTCCGATGCACTAGATTGTACAAAACTAGACGGTAGATAAACGTTTTTTTTTTACAACACGCGAAGATGTTGCCCAAGCGTTGAACGCAAAAAAAAAATGACAAAATCTCCCTGCCTTGGCCAGACCACCAACTCCAAGAGAACTGAACGCGTTCGGACCGACCAACTAGAGAGGGGTCTTCGAGATGGTGGCTCAACGCGGCAGGCAGCAGCGAGACACAGACACGACTGTAGACCCGTTTCAGGATTGCGAGGACTCATCAGTACTGACCACCATTCCGACTGCCAGGAGCAGGCGGTACAGCACAGTGTGGACTAATCTCCATCTGTTCCACCTGCACGGGGGGGGGATTGAGTGTTGCCCCCTCGCGCGCGCCTTTAATTAGGATAACTCGCACATTGACTGAAAAACACTGAATTAAAAAAAAAATTACCCCCAATGAAGCCGGGAACCCCTTGCACTCAGCGAGGCCATCCCTAGGCAAATAAATACATTTTTTTTTTTGGGTACTCATCGATGAATATCGATTCGCGCGCTCTCAATTCACGGCATCCATCCGTGCGTGACGAGGGATTTCATTCGTTAGAATTCGTTCGAATTGTCATCATGAATGATCTGCTAACGAGCCACTCGGTGAGGCGCGTGGCATTGACGCGCGCGAGCTAAAAAAAAATAAACGATCGGTCGAGTCGAATCGTGACAATTGCCATCACCCCACATCGTTCAGACGCCTGGTGGGTGAGGTCATTTGCAGAGGTCACTCGAGCGGGGGGTCACTCACGGTGGTCAATTAGAGGTCACACAGGTCACTTAAACAGTCGTCACCCAGCAGTAATTACTCACAAGGGTCACTCAGAGTTCACTCAGGGTTCACACAGAGGTCACTCGTGGAGGTCACTCGTGAAGGTCACTCACAGCGGTCACTAACAGAGATCAGACAGAGGTCACTCAACGGTAGTCACTCACGGTGGTTAGGCACGGGAATCACTCAGAGTTCACACAGAACTCACTCGGAGGTCACTCACGGTGGTTACTAACAGAGGTCAGACAAAGGTCACTCAACAGTAGTCACTCACGGTGGTCACTCGTAGAGGTCACTCACGGCGGTCACTCACGGAGGTTACCAACGGAAGTCACTAACAGAGGTCACTAACAGAGGTCACTCAGAGGTCACTCTCGGTGATACCGCGCCTCCCTGCGGTCCATCTCGCTTCTCTTACCGCAAGGTAATGGCCAGGTTGGCTGGGTGGCACGTGGCCACCTCGTCCCTCAGACGAGGGGACACCTAATCCCCCCGGGCACTCGGCTTCATCAATCCTCGTGCAGGACGATGCAGCGCCTGACGCGGCCGGCGCTGACCGCCCGGAAGAACAGGGCCCGGAAGGGGTTCCCCTCATCGCCGTCGACCTCTCGGCCGCAGCCCGGCCATGCGCACGCCGCAGCCGCGGCGCCACCGTGCGGCCTTCCCTCCTCCAGCCCCTCCACCCCCTCCACCTCCTCCTCCTCCTCCGGGCCACGCACAAACACCACCTCGTCGCTCGCGCCGACGACGCGACGCTCCCGCTGGTCCCCCGACCTCCTTCTGCTTCTGCTGCTGCCTCTTCTCTTGCGTCCCACCCTTGTCGTCGTCGTCGTCCTCGTGCTCGTCACGGCCCGCGGGACGGGCGAGCCGGTGGTGCGCGCTCGTTCCTTCCGCCCAGCACGGCGGCGGCTGACGATGTCGTCTCTCCCCGCGGTGGCTCTCTCCCAGCGACGGCCTGACTCACCCCGCGAGAGTCGCCGATCGCTTCTGCTGCCGCTGCCGCTGCCGCCACCGCCACTGCCACCACCGCCGCCGCCGCTGCCTCCACCACTGCCACCGCTGCCTCCGCCGCTGCCTCCGCTGCCTCCGCTGCCTCTCGCTTGATTCGCCGTCGTCCGCCCCCCCGGCCGAGGCGTCCGGCCGATGTCAGCGAACGCGACCCCGGGCCTCTCGCTCGGCCCCGACGGAGGCAGCGGTGGCCTCCCGCCGTCCGGCGGCCGCTGCGGCGCCGGTCGACCTCCTGAGATTTTTGTTTCCGCCTCCGAGTCCGACGGCCGCCCCCGTCGGGGGAGTTTGCCGGCTCGAACGACAGCGGACGTCGTGGGGGAGCCGGGCAGACCGCGGCCGAACAGCGACCGGGTGGCCGCCCACTCCCCTAGGTGAACCGAACGTCGTCCAAGATTATTACCATCGGCATCACCGTCATCGTCAACTTCATCATCATCATCATCAGCAGCAGCAGCGGCATGAACATCACAGTCAGCATCGTCATCGTCATCACTGACGATGAACGGAATCGCCGGGCCGCGATCCACTTGGATCGACTCGTCCTCGCCGCTCGACGTCTCGGGGGAAGACGACGAGGTCGAGGAGGTCGAGGACGAACTTGAGGCGGTAGAGGAGGAAGAGGAGGTGGGGGGCAACCACTCGGAGGCGGTGTCGCTCTCCGTGGTGCTGCGGTCCAGGCGCGTCAGCGCGAAGCGACGACGTCGCCGGCGCGGTCGCCCGGACGACCTCGCGGCTCCTCCGGGCGCCGCCGCTGGGTACCCCCGTCCACGGCGACCATCGCCACGAGCGGCAGCAGCAGCAGCAGCAGCAGCGGCGGCGGCGGCGGTACCGTGACCAGCACGGGGGCGATGGGAGCTGCTCGGAGGCTGGGTTCGCTTTGCCGAACTCCGCCGTCGCTCCGCCGCTTCGCGGCCCACCCTCAGCGCTCTGGTGGTCGTGAGTGTAGGGAGGGAGGGAGGGAGGATGGTGTGGTGAGGTCGCGTGGTGCGCGTGTGTGTGGTGAGTGTGTGTGTGGTGCGCGCGTGTGTGGTGAGTGTGTGTGGTGAGTGTGTGTGGTGAGTGTGTGTGGTGAGTGTGTGTGGTGCGCGCGTGTGTGGTGAGTGTGTGTGGTGAGTGTGTGTGGTGCGCGTGTGTGGTGCGCGTATGTGTGGCGAGTGCGTGTGTGGTGCACGTGTTTGTGGTGAGTGTGTGGTGCGCGTGCGTGTGCGTGTGGATTTTTGGGAGTGGTGGCACGGCGAGTTCGAATTCCCCGCTCACGGCCAACACCGGTGGTCATTATCTGAATCGGTTGGTCATAGGCTTCGCCTCTAAGTTGATTCAGCCTCAGATGGGTACCTGACGTGGTGTGAAAACACCAGCACTGGGGAATCTCATAGATGGCCGTGCCGGCCTTCAGCAATTGCCCCACAGGGGTCACTCAGAACTCACACAGAAACCACTCGTGGAGTGGTGTTGGTGGTGTTGGTGGTTGCTTGTACAGGCAGAATCTTAGCTGTCGACTGACGCCCTGCGCTACCATCGCAACCACCACCACTCATTGACCAGGATGTAATGCCTTGTCATCATCATCGTCAGAAAAACGAGTGATCTACACGTCATCATCATTTTCATCATCCTTGCAGAGGCGAATGATCTACACGTCACCGCCGTCATCGTCATCAGAGACACGAGTGATCAAAACGTCACCATCGTCGTCACAGAGAGGAGTGATCTACACGTCTTCATCGTCATTGTAGTCACATACACGAGTGATCTACACGTAACCATCGTCATCGTCATCACAGAGAGGAGTGATCTACACGTCACCATCGTCATCACAGAGAGGAATGATCTAAACGTCACCATCGTCATCACAGAGACGAGTGATCTACACGTCACCATCGTCATCACAGAGAGGAATGATCTAAACGTCACCATCGTCATCACAGAGAGGAGTGATCTACACGTCACCATCGTCATCACAGAGAGGAGTGATCTACACGTCACCATCGTCATCACAGAGAGGAGTGATCTACACGTCACCATCGTCATCGTCGTCACAGGGACGAGTGATCTACACACACGGACCGCGAACTTACACACGCATGCTCACACACACACACACGCACACACGGACCGCAAATTCACACACGCATGCTTACACGCACACACGCACACACGCACGCACGGACCGCCAACTCACACCTATGCAGGTAAACGGGCGGCTCGCACCGACGCCGCTCCCGGCCGGTGTCCGCGCGGCCGCGCCCGAGCGACGTGGCCACGGTGCGCACCACCTCCATCAGGCGCTCGCGACGCCGCCGGTACAGCCACACGGACCCCGAGCTGCGTGGGGGGACACGGAGCGTCACTCCCCAACCCCCTCCATCGTATGCAGGAGCAGCAGGGGCGTCAGTGACAGCAACAGGGGCAGTAGCAACAGCAGCAGCAGGAGCAGAAGCAGCAGCAGAAGCAACAGTAGCAGGAGCAGCAGCAGGAGCAGCAGGAGCAGCAGGGGCAAGAAGTGAGGGATGTGAAGAGTGATGTATTTGGAGAAATTTTACTATGGTGTGTTTTAAACTAAACTTTTTTTTTTATTTTACCATGTAAGGCCCACTGGGTTGCTACAGAGCTCTATTTCAGAAGCGACCTGGCCACAAATGATAGCTTAACAAAGTGGCTTATCATCATCATCATGTGCAAGTTTATAGCAGCCAAATACTCTAAACGGATGTTGTTGATGATAAATGTGGAGGAAAACACCGCAGGACCATGAGAAAAATCCACTCGACCGCAGGGGGAACGTGCAAACTCCAAATATACAGCAGGAATCGGGGTCGGCATCGAACCCACGACCTCCTGCATACCAGGCGAGGTAGTTAACATCTCATAGCCACCGCGGTGCTCGTCGAGTCAAAGAGATGCCCCCGTCGATCCAAATCGAGAATTAAAATCCATTGGCAATGTCTTGGGTTTTGGTGATACCCTGGTAGTGTAGAAGAGAGAGCAACAGAGGGTTATGGGCGCTGGTGAGTAGCTCACCACGGGGGTTTGTGGGGTCCCTGAGTGTGAACACGAGAGAGAGAGAGAGAGGGGGGGGCCTTGGTGAATTTGGTGAGTTTGGCGAGTTTGGTGAGTCGCTCACCGACCGGGTCTGTGGGTGGCTCCGCTGTGGCTTGGGTGTCCGCCCTTGAGAAGCAGCCACTGGTCGCTCGCGGGGTCCGCGGAGTCTGAGGGCGGCAAACAAAACAAAGATTGCCCGTATAGCCTGCAAAAGACGAATGGGGCAAAGTGCTGATAGTAGCGAGTAGCACCTATGAAGGCCGGCATGGCGTATGAGGGGGTGAGGGGCTAGCACCACGCCCGACCACTTTTGTCTCCACGGTGGCGACGTTTACATACCACACGAGCTACCCATTTGAGGCTGAGCCAACCTATGGGGAGGCTCAGCACCGGTTCAGTTCGCTGGTGTTCGTCATGAGCGGGAATCGAACTCGGGTTGGCGGGTTTATAGAGTGACCATGCCCTGCGTCATAGCCACTGAAGGACTCAGCCACGCCATTTTGCTCGAGCAAGACCTTACACTAGGCTGACGTTTTGGGCAATTCCCCTTGCATGTTTGTATGTTCTATGTATGTTAAACTTTATTCAAACCATACGTAGCCAACCGCGCTAATCAGGGGTGTGGGGGGAAGGCCTACCGCTTTCGCCTAACTCTTTCCCCTAACTCTCTCACCTAACTCTCTTACATAACTCTCTCATGTAACTCTCTCGCGTAACTCTCTTGCCTAACTCTCGGATGTAACTGTCTAATCTAACTCTCTCATGTAACTCTCTAGCCTAACTCTCTTGCCTAACTCTTTCATGTAACTCCCTCGCCTAACTCTCTTGCCTAACTCTCTCATGTAACTCTCTTGCCTAACTCTCTCACCTAAATCTCTCACCTAACTTTCTCATGTAACTCTCTTGCCTAACTCTCTCGCCTAACTCTCTCATGTAACTCTCTTGCCTAACTCTCTTGCCTAACTCTCTCGCCTAACTCTCTCATGTAACTCTCTTGCCTAACTCTCTTGCCTAACTCTCTCACCTAAATCTCTCGCCTAACTCTCTCACGTAACTCTCTCATGTAACTCTCTCGCCTAACTCTCTCATGTAACTCTCTCGCCTAAGTCTCTCGCCTAACTCGGGTTTGCGGGTTTACAGCGCAGCACGCTAACCACTTACACTAGCTGACCAGTACACTACCGTTCTCCAGAGAATCAAGTAGCGCTGACTGAGTGACCATGCCCTGCGTCATATCCACTGAAGGCCTCAGCCACGCAATTTTTCTGGGGCAAGACCTTACGCTAGGCTGACGTTTTGGGCAATTCCCCTTGCATGTTTGTATGTTGTATGTATGTTAAACTTTCTTCACACCGTACGTAGCCAACCGTTTAATCGGGGGTGTGGGGGGAAGGCCTACCACTTTCGCCTAACTCTCTCGCCTAATTCCCTCGCCTAACTCTCTCATGTAACTCTCTCGCCTAATTCTCTCGCCCAATTCTCTCACCTAACTCTCTCACCTAACTCTCCCACCTAACTCTCCCACCTAACTCTCCCACCTAACTCTCTCACCTAACTCTCCCACCTAACTCTCTCACCTAACTCTCTCACCTAACTCTCTCACCTAACTCTCTCACCTAACTCTCTCACCTAACTCTCTCACATAACTCTCTCACATAACTCCCTCACTTGACTCTCTCGCCTAACCCTCTCACCTGACCCTCTCGCCTAACTCTCTCACGTAACACTCTCACTTGACTCTCTCGCCTAACTCTCTCACCTAACTCTCCCACCTAACTCTCTCACCTAACTCTCTCGCCTAACTCTCTTATGTAACTCTCTCACCTAACTCTCTCACCTAACTCTCTCACCTAACTCTCTCGCCTAACTCTCTCACCTAACTCTCCCACCTAACTCTCTCACTTGACTCTCCCACCTAACTCTCTCACCTAACCCTCCCACCTAACTCTCTCACCTAACTCTGTAGCCTAACTCTCTCATGTAACTCTCTCACCTAACTCTCTCGCCTAATTCTCTCATGTAACTCTCTAGCCTAACTCTCTCGTATAACTCTCTCACCTAACTCTCTAGCCTAACTCTATCACCTAACTCTCTCATGTAACGCTCTCACCTAACTCTCTTGTGTAACTCTCTCGCCTAACTCTCTCATGTAACTCTCTCACCTAACCCTTTCCCCTAACTCTCTCACCTAACTCTCTTCCCTAGCCCGCTCACTTAACAGTCACCTAACGCTCTCACCTAACGCTCACCAAATTATCTCACTTATCATTCCCACCAAAATGCTTTCTCGCCCACGCACACAAGACGCATGCAGACGCCCATCGCCTGACCCTCCTCACCGTACGCAGTGGTGACGACGGCGCCAGCGCCGTCGTCACCGCCGCCCTCCTCAACGACCGCCTCACCAGGCCCCCTTGCTTCCTCCGCTGCCAGCGTCCTTCTGGGGTCGAACTCGGACATGGAGACGTCGCTGGGGTATTCGTCGGGGAAGTCCGACGAGAAGGGGTCCTCCGAGCCGCCCCGCTCATCACCCGGTGTCAGCGGGCATCCACGGCCGCCGTCGACATTCGAGGCGGCCTCCACCTCCACTTCCTCTCGTCCCACCTCCGCTCCTCTCACCATGGGGACATCATCAGCGACCTCCGCTTCTCCTCCTCTCCCCGCCACCTCCTCTCCTCTCACCTTGGCGAGATCAGCGGCGACCGCCTCCACTTCTTCCCTTCCTCCTGCCGCTCCTCCCTCCGCCGCCGCCGCCGCCGCCACCGTCTCTGCTCTTCCGACCTCGGTGACATCGGGTGGGGGGGCGGCCGCCAGATGCCCAGGCTCGGCCGCGTCGTCGGACGAAGTCAACGTGATGACGGGGACGACGTCGTCATCGTCGTCATCCTCGTCGTCGTCACGCCCAGTGCGACGCCGATCGCGGCCGGCATCGAAGGCGTAGAAGAGGTGGGGCGCCCCGTCCACGTCCCAGCGCGCGGCCGCCGTGAGCCACGCGGGCCGTGCAGGCGAGGGCGACCACCCCCAATCGCCGGGCCGGTCCGCCGGCGAATCCGGCCACCAACGCCGCCGCCGCCGCCGCCGCCACCGCCGCTGCTGCCGCCAAATGTGGGAGCGCATGGAGGAGAGCATGGAGAAGTAGCCGGAGCTCTCCTCCCGGCGAGAGTCACTCGCGGTCCAAGCGCTGTCATTGGCCTTGTGACGGTGGCCGTGGCCGTGGCTGTGGCCGGTGGCGCCGGTGGCGGCGACTGGCGTGGAGAAAGCCACCAGCGTCGGGAACGGCTGTGAGGCCGAGGCATTGGCAAGCGCTGTGGTCATGTTGGGACCGTACACGATCACAGAGGGCCGCCGCATGGCATGGTGTGGTGGGGTTGGGTGGTGTGGTGGGGGTGGTGTGGTGGGGGTGGTGTGGTGGGGGTGGTGTGTTGAGGGTGGTGGGAGCGATGTGGGTGGTGTGGGGAAGGGGGGTGGGAAGGTGGTGTGGTGGGGTTGGCGTGGGGTGGGTTGGTTTGGTGGAGTTGTTGTGGTGGAGGAGTTGTGGTGGTGGTGGGGTGATGGGGCTGGTGTGGTGTGGGTGGCGCAGTAGAGGTGGTGGGGCTGGTGTGGGTGGTGTAGTAGAGGTGGTGGGGGTGGGGAGGGGGGAGGTTGGGGGGTTGGGGGGTCACGCGGCCAGGCAGACGATGCCGTTTGTGTTGCCTGTGGCGCCGATCGAAATTTGTGGGCCCTGCTTCGGCGAGGGGCGGTTTGCGGTCCGCGCATTCTGGAACGGGAAATCAAGAGGCGAATTAAACATTATAACCACAAAAACGATGACAATCATTATAAACGTGGCGCTCACTGACGCGCGCATATTTAGTGAATCCCACGCGGTGTTCAGTTGAGAAGTCGAGCCAGAGTTGAACGTCCACGACACGCCACAACCAGGACGGGTGAGAGCCTGAATGGGTGAGAGCCTGGCCGGGTGGCGGGAGGGCTGAGTGGCATGTGGGTTATGTGGCATGTAGGCTGGGTGGCATGTAGGCTGGGTGGCATGTAGGCTGGGTGGCATGTAGGCTGGGCGCCAACTGGGCTAGGTGGCATGTAGGCTGGGTGGCATGTAGGCTGGGTGGCATGTAGGCTGGGTGGCATGTAAGCTGGGTGGCATGTAGGCTGGGTGGCATGTAGGCTGGGTGGCATGTAGGCTGGGTGGCATGTAGGCTGGGTGGCATGTAGGCTGGGCGCCGACTGGGCTGGGTGGCATGTAGGGTGGGTGGCATGTAGGCTGGGTGACATGTAGGCTGGGTGGCATGTAGGCTGGGTGGCATGTAGGGTGGGTGGCATGTAGGCTGGGTGGCATGTAGGCTGGGCGCCGACTGGGTTGGGTGGCATGTAGGGTGGGTGGTGAGTGTGCTGGGGGTGATGTGGGCTGGGTGGCATGTAGGCTGGGTGGCATGTAGGCTGGGTGGCATGTAGGCTGGGTGGAATATGGGCTGGGCACCGACTGGGCTGGGTGGCATGTAGGGTGGGTGGCGAGTGTGCTGGGGGTGATGTGGGCTGCGTGGCATCTGACAGGTGCCACGTTTCTCTAAGCCCACGTGGCGCGCAGCCCCTTTTTATGGTATCGTGCTTTTTTGTTTTCTTCGGGCTCCGACCGCGCAGTCCTAACCGCGCGCGTGTGCCCTCTCTCGTAAAGGAGCTTTTGCTCTTTTGTTATTATTCCCCGGCATAATTTGTCTTAAACCTGTATTGTAAGACGCAGATTTAAAACAAATTATACCGGGGAATATTACAAATTTGAAAAAAGCTCCTTTACGAGAGCGAGCACACGCGCGGTTAGGACTGCGCGGTCGGAGCCCGAAGAAAAAAAACAATCGCGGTCGGAAGTCTCCTTGCCCCGCGGACGCGTTGGTGCGGTCCGTGACGGGGGAAAGAGGCTTCGCCGTAGATCCCCCCCTTCCACACCGCCCCCACACCCCCAGGATGGAGGTTTGGAGAGGGGGTGGTGTGGGGAGGGGGGGAGTTACGCAGTCTCCGGGAACTAAGTTCTTAGAAACCACGAGGGCAGCGGGTGCCCAGGCTGGGTGGCATGTGGGCAGGGGGGCACGTGGGCAGGGGGGCACGCGGGCAGGGGGGCATGTAGGGTGGGTGGTGAGCGTGCTGGGTGTGCTGGGTGGTGAGTGTGCTGGGTGGTGAGCGTGCTGGGTGGTGAGTGTGTGTGATGGGTGTGCTGGGTGGTGAGTGTGCTGGGTGGTGAGTGAGCGTGCTGGGTGTGCTGGGTGGTGAGTGTGCTGGGTGGTGAGTGTGCTGGGTGGTGAGTGCGCGTGATGGGTGTGCTGGGTGGTGAGTGTGCTGGGTGGTGAGTGTGCTGGGTGGTGAGTGAGCGTGCTGGGTGTGCTGGGTGGTGAGTGTGCTGGGTGGTGAGCGTGCTGGGTGTGCTGGGTGGTGAGTGTGCTGGGTGGTGAGCGTGCTGGGTGGTGAGTGTGCTGGGTGGTGAGCGTGCTGGGTGTGCTGGGTGGTGAGCGTGCTGGGTGGTGAGCGTGCTGGGTGGTGAGCGTGCTGGGTGGTGAGCGTGCTGGGTGGTGAGCGTGCTGGGTGGTGAGCGTGCTGGGTGGTGAGCGTGCTGGGTGGTGAGCGTGCTGGGTGGTGAGCGTGCTGTGTGGTGATTGTGCTGGGTGGTGAGCGTGCTGGTTGGTGAGCGTGCTGGGTGGTGAGCGTGCTGGTTGGTGAGCGTGCTGGGTGGTGAGTGTGCTGGGTGGTGAGTGTGCTGGGTGTGCTGGGTGTGCTGGGTGGTGAGTGTGCTGGGTGGTGAGCGTGCTGGGTGGTGAGCGTGCTGGGTGGTGAGCGTGCTGGGTGGTGAGCGCGCTGGGTGGTGAGCGTGCTGGGTGGTGAGCGTGCTGGGTGGTGAGTGTGTGTGATGGGTGTGCTGGGTGGTGAGCGTGCTGGGTGGTGAGCGTGCTGTGTGGTGATTGTGCTGGGTGGTGAGCGTGCTGGGTGGTGAGCGTGCTGGGTGGTGAGCGTGCTGGGTGGTGAGCGTGCTGGGTGGTGAGCGCGCTGGGTGGTGAGCGTGCTGGGTGGTGAGCGTGCTGGGTGGTGAGCGTGCTGGGTGGTGAGCGTGCTGGGTGGTGAGCGTGCTGGGTGGTGAGCGCGCTGGGTGGTGAGCGTGCTGGGTGGTGAGCGTGCTGGGTGGTGAGCGTGCTGGGTGGTGAGCGTGCTGGGTGGTGAGCGCGCTGGGTGGTGAGCGTGCTGGGTGGTGAGCGTGCTGGGTGGTGAGTGTGCTGGGTGGTGAGCGTGCTGGGTGTGCTGGGTGGTGAGCGTGCTGGGTGTGCTGGGTGGTGATTGTGCTGGGTGGCATGTGGTGCTGGGTGGTGAGCGTGCTGGGTGGCATGTGGTGCTGGGGAATTTAAAAACCAAAGTAAAATCTCCTTCACGAGAGCCGGCACCGTGTGGTTAGGGCTGCGGTGTCGGAGGCCCAAAAAAAATAAAAATCAATCGCGGTCGGAAGTCTCCTGCCCCGCGGAGGCGTTCGTGCGGTCCGTGACGGGGGACTGGAGGCTTCGCCGGGGAGCCACGACCACGGCCACTTGCGTCCCTCCCCACCACCACCACCACCACCACCCCCACCCCATCACGATGAAGGTGGGCGGGGGGGGGGGGGGGGCGGGGGGGGGTTACGCAGTCTCCAGGAACTAAGTTCTTAAAAACCGCGAGGGCAGTGGACGGGCAGGCGGGGTTAGCGGCGGCTTCCGCGAATCCGCCGCCCCCCGAAGAAGCTTTCACGAGCAGCGGCGGAGGCATTAAACACAACACACACACGCACACAGACACGGACAGAGATCCCCCCCCCCCCTCGCCGCGTGTAGACTTTAACAGACTGTTGGGGCAGGTGCTGCTAGCGAGGAGCACCTGTGAAGGCTGCCACTGTGGCAAGTGAGGAGGTGGGTGGCCAGGCCACCACTCTGCACCAGGTGCCGAATTAAGGCCGAGTCGACCTAGGGGAGGCTCAAGTCTGGCTCAAATATTCGCCACTGTTAGTGGTCCCGAGGGGGAATCAAACTTGGGTGGCCGGGTTCAGAGCGCAGTGCGCTAACCGCTGCGCCACCACTCCCGACATATATACACAATAACAAAGATCCCCCATGTAGCCTTTAACGGACCTTTGGGGCAAGTGCTGTTAGCGAGTAGCACCTATGAAGGCCGGCACGGCACACGAGGGCGTGTTTGGCCAACACCGCGCCCGGCCGCCTTTGTCTCCCCAGTGGCGATGTTCAGGCATCACAACAGGTACTCATTTGAGGCTGAGACGACCTAGGGGAGGCCCAGGACCGGTTGCGATATAATCTTCACCGGTGTTGGCCACGAGTGGGAATCGAACTCGGGTAGCCGGGTTCTTAGCGCCAAATCGCTACCCCACCGCTCCCCACATCCTTGTTTGTCGTAGTACAGAGTTAGCCTGTTAACTTTAATCTGCATTGTCTTTGTGCATGTTATCGTTTGACTCGAATCCCACTGGGATTGTTTGGGCACAGCGTTGAAATGCGGTGGGTTTTTTTTTTTTCTGGAAGACCTTTGCTGCTTTTTCTCCAGGATTTATGTTTTTTTTTTCTGTTTGCGCATCGTCGCTTCAAATCGTTTTCCTTGTTCGTGTTTCTGTTTTGTTGCGGTTGCAACCGAGTCAAGAGCCGCGTGGCTCACAGGGGTCCTGTACCCCAACAAATTAAACTGAAATATACACGCACACACACTCACGTACACAAACACACACGGATATTACACACACGCATTTATACACACTCTCACACACACTCACACACTCACGCGCGCGCGCGGGGGGGGGGGAGGGGGGGGGGAGGTTGGGTGGCGAAATGACGGCGAGGAAATAATAAAATAAGATTTTCAATTATCCCCGCGACTCAAAGGTTACCGTTTGCATGAGCTCTGCAAATGAAAAATTCAACGGGAGGCGCTCCATCATTGACCCAGAACATCGGCGCGGTGCCACCTGCCTGGCCGGCCGGGTGAGGAGGGGGAAGAGGAGGAGGAGGATGAAGAAGAGGAGGAGGAAAAAGAGGAGGAGGAGGATGAAGAGGAGGAGGAAGAGGTGCAAGTGGAGGAGACAGAATTGGACGAGACGTTTCGGGCAATGGCCCTTCTTCATGACACGTGTAGAGTTGATGATGTGAGCGTGCAACGTGAACACCGTGGGGGGTGTTACGGTGTAAAGCGCTGACTCGCTATGGACCCTCTTTTATTCACGCACTGTGATGAATGAGGGCCATTGCCCGAAACGTCACCTATTCTATATTTGTTTTCCTTTGTAAGGCCAGACGCACAGTGTCGTTGGCATGGAGTGCGTCGAGTTGTCTTTGTGACATCACAGGAAGTGGTGTTCTGACGTCACAGGGAGTGCTGTTACTACGTCACAGAGAGAGTTGTTGTTAACTTCACAGGGAGTCAAAAAGTGAATGTTAAAATTGTCTTGCTGTGGTTTTCACACCTGATGATGATTGCTTGTGTTGCAGTCGAAACGTCGTGAGAATTTAATTGTTTTATATTTTTTGTTATTTTATTGTTTCCCTTCTACGTGACTTTACCGAAAGAACCAAGAATATGAATCCCTGCAGTCACGAAAGCTTTAAATCAAAATTTCACAGGGAGTGTTGTTGCTACATCACAGGGAATGATGTTGATACGTCACAGGGAGTGTTGTTGTGACATCACAGGTAGTGTTGTTGTGACGTCACAGGGAGTGGTGTTGTTACGTCACAGGGAATAGTGTTCGTACTCTTTGGTTCTCACCGAAAAGAACCACAGAGTATGGATTCCCCGCAGTCACGAAAGCTTCAAATCAATGGTGTTCGTATCTCATAGGGAGCATTGCCGTGACGTCAGAGGGTGTTGCTGTGACGTCACAGGCAGTATTGTTGTATTCAACGTTGTGAGAGATAGCGCCTGTTCTGGGAGGCTTTCATGCAGTAGTGGATTGATCGTGGCTGCTAGGATAATAACGACGATGACGACGATATATATATAAAATCGATTCGATGCTCCCCCTATCGATTTTTTTCCCGTTTCGAACGCCGTTCGCTCCGCTGGCTCTTGATTTTATTTCACTGTTCCACGTCGCCGCGCTAAGATTTAATACTCACCGCAACTTTCGTCACATCCGGCGACAACCCGGCTCCCGGACAACGTGCTGTGTTGTTGTTGTTGTTGCTGTGATGGTTGTCTGTTGTTGTTGTTGTGGTTGTTGTCGTTGTTAATAATTTGCGGCGCGTGCACCATTGCCAATGCGGCGGAAGCAGAAGCGCGGCCGAGCAGAATGCGTTCGATGGCAACCAAAGCGTCTTGGGGGGGGGGAGGGGGGGTGGTCTGACGATCCATGAGACAATCAGAGTCGCTCAGAGTCATTCAAAGTCCCGTCTTGATAAGAAAATTAAAGTAAAAAAATAGAAAATAAAAACAAACTCACCTCTTTATTAGAGTGGCCTTTACCCCCCTCCCGAGGGATGTTGGCCGTTTGTGCCCAGCAGGTTTGTGCGTTTTTATTTTTGCTCAATTTGTCTTCGTGTCTTTGCCTCATTGACTGCGCATCACACACACACACGTACAGAAAGTCCGAAGAACCCCAAACGTGTAGCCTTGACAGGCTGTTGGGGCGAGCGCTGTTGGGGCGAGCGCTGTTGGCGGCCACCTATGAACGCTGCCGCTGTGGCACACGAGGGGGCGGGTGGCCAGCACCACGCCCGGCCGCCTTTGTCTCCCCAGTGGCAAATCTTTACACACCGCACCAGGTACTCATTTGAGACCGAGTCGACCTAGGGGGAGGCCCAGGACCGGTTCAGATAATCGTCACTGGTGGTGGCCGCGAGCGGGAATCGAACCCGGGTAGCCGGGGTTCGTAGCGCAGCGTAGCGCTAACCACTGCACCACCGCTCCCCACCTTACACAAAGACACACGGACACGCGCGGGGACTGCCTTCACGTGAACACACAAACACACACACACACAGGGAGCAAAATGTAATTAGTACAGAGTAAAAAATTAAATTGCTTTGTTTTAACTGCTAAAAATACCCGGCCAAAATGTGCGTTTGAATTCCAGAGAGAGATCCGATTCACAAACACGACGAGTGGCGAGCGACCAGCCACGTGCCGCGTCCTTCTGTCGACAGTGAACACAGTGCGCGTGCGTCAGTGTGTGTGTGTCGGTGTGTGTGTCAGTGTGTGCGTGTCAGTGTGTGCGTGTCAGTGTGCGCTGGGGAGCGGTAGTGTAGCGGTTAGCGCGCTGCGCTATGAACCTGGCGACCCGGGTTCGATTCCCGCTCACGGCCAACACCAGTGACGATTATCTGAACCGGTCCCGGGCCTCCCCTAGGTCGACTCAGCCTCAAATGAGTACCTGGTGCGGTGTGTAAACATTGCCACTAGGGAGACAAAGGCGGTCGGGCGTGGTGCTGGCCACCCACCCCCTCGTGTACCGTTCCGGCCTTCATAGGTGCTCGCTAACAGCACTTGCCCCTACAGTCTGTTAAGGCTATATGGGGGATCTTTGTCTTTGTGTGTCAGTGTGCGGTGGGGAGCGGTAGTGTAGCGGTTAGCACGTTGCGTTATGAACCCGGCCACCCGGGTTCGATTCCCGCTCACGGCCACCACCAGTGACGATTATCTGAACCGGTCCTGGGCCTCCCCTAGGTCGACTCGGTCTCAAATGAGTACCTGGTGCGGTGTGTAAAGATTGCCACTGGGGAGACAAAGGCGGCCGGGCGTGTGCTGGCCACCCACCCCCTCGTGTTCCGTGCTGGCCTTCATAGGTGTTCACTTACAGCACTTGCCCCAACAGTCTGTTCACGCTATAAGTAAGGGGGCTTTGTTTTTCGTGTCAGTGTGTGTTTGTCTGTAAAGTCCCTGGAAATAATTATTCAACTTGGCCTTGCCAGGCACGCTGAACAGAGGCTTGCGGAGCCCCAATGTGGTTTCAGACCAAGGCAGTCCTGCATGGAGGCAATATTTTCCGTCCGTCTGCTATCGCAAAGGTGTGGGTAATTCCAACAATGCCTACAGCTCTGCTTTATTGACCTGGTCATGGCCTATGATACCATCAACAGGCCAGGGCTATGGGCAGTTCGTCGTGCTTTTGGAGTCCCCGACTCTGCTCGCAATCATCAAGGGCCTTGATGATTGTGGCAAGATTGGCATAGCCGACGAGTACGTTGACCAGCCCCTGAATATGTTGGAATCCATCGCCCATCGGATGTCCAAAGATGAGGACCGTCGGGGAGAAGTGGAGGCTGAACCTTAGGAGGATGTTTCTCAGGACCTTGAACAGCGAGTCCAGGCTCTTGCACTCCACGTATTGGTGCGCCACAGTCTCGACTTTACCGCAGAACCGGCACTCCGGGGACGTGTCGGTGAAGCGCGCCAGGGAGGTGTTGGTGGTGACGGTGCCGTGGGCGATGCTCCAGCTGAGGTCGCCGATGCGGCTGTACGTCGGGCTGGAGTAGAGTTGCCTCCAGCGAGGCCTCTCCGGAGAGACGCAGGGAAGGGCTTTCCTCCAGGTATGGTCCTTGTGGCTCCTCAGGGTGTCCTGTTGGTGGAACCGGACCATGTAGGATTAGAGCACCTTCCTCTTGATGTTTGCGAAGGCCACCTCCAGTAAGTCTTCCAACCGGCATAGGTCGTGATCTGCTTTTTTTTGTCGGCAGTGGCGACGCAGTGGCACGACGGAGAGCTCCGATGGGGGGCGTTCTTCCCGCTGCCGCTGAGAAGGCCCCTTGGCTCTGGCCAGGATCTGGGCAGCCACCCGGAGCAACTGCAGCCCCGTCTTTGCGGCCATCTCGGCCGGTGTTCCGGGCTCCACCAGATTTCCCGTCCTGGTGAAACGCGCGTTGGCGAGGCGCCTCTCCATGCCTGGGGTGGCGGTGATGGATGGCAGCTTTGTCTGCGGGTTCCTGAGAATCGGTTCGAAGACCAAATCCTTGGCCAATCGCGGCTGGTTCAGCCTCCTGACGGCGAGGGAGCTCCACGTCTGCAGGACGCGCCTGTAGAAAGGTGGCAGCTGTCCCAGTGGGAGGCCCTGCAGGTCCATGTAGAAGAGTTGTTTGGAGCACTGCACACCCCCCCCCCCCCCCCAGCTGTTTCAGGAGGAAGGAGGCCGTGACACTCCAGGCCGGTGTAGGAGTGGTATGCAGGAACTTTTGCGCGGCCTGCAGTCGGAAGGTGGCCAGCCAACTCCGCACGCACACCAGCCCGTGACCGCCCTCGTCCAGTGGCAGGGCCAGGACCCCAGCCGCGACTCCGGTGTCCTCCACCCGATCAGAAGAAGTCGAGGACTCGCTTCTGAAGTGCGTTGACGAGGCTCGTGGGGGGGGGGGGGGGGGTGCAGGGAGAAGAGTCGGTGCCACAGCATGGACGTCACCAGCTGGTTCACCACCAACGTCTTTGTCCTGAAGGTGAGGAACTTGCACAGGCGACTCCAGGTGCCCGGCCGCTCCTTCACCTTCTCCTCCAGCTCGACGCAGTTCCTCTGCGGTGGCTCCTCCTCTGAGCCCAGGAACACCCCCAGGTGGAGCAGCGACGTTTTGCTTCAATTGATGGCTTTTGCCTTTTCGGGACACTCGGTCATGTCCCACACTCCAACAACCAGCAGCACGCTACACTTTTTCCAGTTCATTTTTGATGAGGAGGCCTCCGAAAAGACCTCCTGGCACTCGTGCAGCAGGGCGACATCATCCAGGGAGCGCAGGATGAGGAGGGCATCGTCGGCGTATGGGGTCAGGACCAACTTGACGCTTGGTTCCCTGAGCACCAGGCTGCTGAGTCTCCACCTTATAAGACTCAGGAATGGCTCTAAAGCCAGAGCGTCAAGTTGGCCCGACAAAGGGCATCCCCGTCTCACTCCTCACTCGAATTTCATCCCCTCTCTCTCTATCTCCATGCCCTCTCTCCATTCCCCCCTCTCTCTCTTTCTCTCCATTCTCACTCTCTCTCCATCCCCATCTCTCTCTCTCTCCATCCCCCGTGCGTTCGGGGAAATTACCACGACTCTCCCTGCCTGTGCTTCGCAACCGCACTCATTCGGGGCACAGCTTTAGGCACCGTCGTTCGTAATTCCCAGGTGTCTCTCCGGGCTTGATGCATGGGCTGCGTAATTGTTCGGGAAAACCCTTCAAAAAAATAAAGGGGACAACTCTTTATTTAATAACTTTTTTTTTATTACAGAACGGCTGACACCGTCCTCACGCCTACATTCGAGGATTTAATTATCCGGGGAGATTCGCTAAACGGGAGAATAGTTTCTTTTGGTTGCTCTTGTAGAGTCGTTCCGTGAAACGCTTCGAGCGTGATTAAAACGGGTACGAGGCAAAAGGCGCAGCACCTGCAAGTGCTCACTCGCTTGCGGTAAGGTGGGCCCCTTCCACGACAGGCCGCTTGAGAGAGGTCACCCCCCCACCCCCTCCTCCACCCCACCTCTAGTGGAGGGTGTTAGGCCTACTCCTCCATGCTGGCCGACGCGTCTTGGACGAAGAGGTGGGGAGTTTTTCGTCGTCGTCGTCAATATCACGACCCATGTGGGCAGACAGCCCTCGTGGTAGTAGTGGCAGTGGTGGGTGCGTCCACTGCACATTTCGTCATTTGTTGTTCCCACTTTCCTCTCTCCGCCTTGTCGTGCCATAATGGCTCAAGTAGTGCACATCATAGTAGTGTAGTGTATAGCAGTGTAGTGTATAGCAGTGTAGCGTATAGCAGTGTAGTGTATAGTGTATTGTAGTGTATAGTGTATTGTAGTGTATAGTGTATTGTAGTTTGTATTGTAGTGTATTTGTACGTGTTTCGGTGATTTGTTTATCCGTCTTGTACTTTGCACTAATGTCATGTTTTTGTACTGTGTTTGTTGTTGTAACTCTTTTACCCGGTACCCCTTAGTGGAAATCTGTTGGGGGAAAAAAAGAGCTTCATAGCTCATCAGATTCCTCCCACGGCATAAAAAAGTCGGATGCTGGCCACGTTGCCTACCTTTCTATGCGCAAAATCTTGTTCTGGGGTATCCCCTACGTTGGGTCACAACTCCTCGGGGAGGTGCGAGGTTGCTCACACTTTAGTTGACCCCGCACACCCGTCACTTGCCGATCGACCAAACCGTGGTGCAAGCCATTAAAACACTGCCGCCGAGCGGGTGGTCATTTAATCCACCTGTCAAGAGGAAGATGAAGGGAAAAAAACGACGCATTGGGAAGTTAATGGACGCTCAGAGGTCAGAGGTCAGAGGCGCCGTGCCGGCTCGGCCGAGAGAGCCTGGGTTCGAATCCAAGATACATCCCACGCATGGAAATTAAACTGGGACCTCGGGAGGTTTTGGCAGCGAGTTAATGGTTTCAGCCCGGTCACCTTTTGCTGACAGAGACCCATAGACTCGCGCAGAGATCCAGACAGGGAGACAGCCATAGACTCGCGCAAAGACCCATAGAATCACGCAGAGACCCATATCATCGCTTAGAGAACCATATAGTCGCTCAGAGAACAATAGACTCACGCAGAGGTCCATAGAATCACACAGAGATCCATAAACTCGCACATAGAACCATAGACCCGCAGAGACCCTCAACTGTGTGTCACCTGAAGATGAAGGAGGGATCTCAGAGGGTAGCTCTTAGATATCCACTTCTGCAGCTGATCTGTGTGTGCCCCAGAGTGTCACTTGATGAAGGAGGGATCTCAGAGGGTAGCTCTGTGATATCCACTTCCACAGCTGATCTGCGTGTGACCCAGAGTGTCGCTTGATGCAGAATGGATTTCAGAGGGTAGCTCTGTGATATCCACTTCTGCAGCTGATCTGTGTGTGACCCAGTGTCACTTGATGAAGAAGGAGATATCTCAGAGGGTAGCTCTGTGATATCCACTTCTGCAGCTGATCTGTGTGTGACCCAGAGTGTCACTTGATGAAGGAGAGATCTCAGAGGGTAGCTCTGTAATATCCACTTCCACAGCTGATCTGTGTGTGCCCCAGAGTATCGCTTGAATAAGGAGGGATCTCAGAGGGTAGCTCTGTGATATCCGCTTCAGCGGGCCGTTCTGATCGGCAAGATCTCCGAAGGGATCCCGCGTCTTGCGACGGCGGCGACAGAAGCCCAGTCGCGAATAAACAAAAAAAAACACTCTGGGGCGAGGTTTTTTTAAAAGCTGTGAAACAAATCGCAAACGTAAAATATTTAAAAACATCGCATCAAAGGGCCTTGGCGGTGGTGGCGTTTCTTGCCGCTCGCGACATCGCATTCGCATCTCGTCAGCGCGCTTTCTGATCATAAGATGGCAACGTTCAAAACACGTAGCCTGTCGCGACCAATATCATCCACAATAGAGGTTTGTTTGGGTTGGATCGCGTAAACATACGTGTCGCTAAACCCTTACTCGTTGGCTGTGTCGGGTGGTGGCGGGTTGAACGACACAACATTTATATATTCACGCGCCCCCCCCCCCCGCTGCCTCCCCACAATCCCGCCCCCCTCTTACCCCTCTTCCCAGCTTTCGGTTGCCGAACGAATGCATTCGAAGGTTGCGCTCAAAGACGAATGAAAAGATCCCCCGTATAGCCTCAACAGACTGTTGAGGCAAGTGCCGTTAGCGAGCACCTATGAAGGCCGGAAGGGCACACGACGGGTTGGGTGGCCAACAACCACGCCCGACCGCCTTTGTCTCCCCAGTGGCGATGTTTACACACCGCACCAGGTACTCATTTGAGGCCGAGTCGACCTAGCGGAGGCCCGGGACTGGTCAAGATGATCGTCACCCGGTGTTGGTGGCCCTGTGCCGAATCGAACTTGGCTCGCCAGGTTCGTAGCACAGCGCGCCAACCGCTACCTCTACCGCTAGCCCACACACGGACACACACACGGACACACACACACACAGACACACACACACACAGACACACACACACACAGACACACACACAGACACAAAGATCCCCCGTATAGCCTTAACAGACTGTAGGGGCAAGTGCTGTTAGCGAGCACCTATGAAGGCCGGAACGGTACACGAGGGGGTGGGTGGCCAGCACCACGCCCGACCGCCTTTGTCTCCCCAGTGGCGATGTTTACACACCGCACCAGGTACTCATTTGAGGCTGAGTCAACCTAGGGGAGGTCCCGGGACCGGTTCAGATAATCGTCACTGGTGTTGGCCATGAGCGGGAATCGAAGCCGTGTCGCCGGGTTCATAGCGCGGCGCGCTAACCGCTACACTACCGCTCCCCTCACACACACGGACACACGGACACACACATGGACACACACACACACGGACACAGAGGCAATAATCGCCCCCTACTGCCAGCAGACTCATTCTTCGGATCGCTCCTGCAACTTGTACCACTCCGCCTGTCCCCTCCCACCCACCACTCCTACTACTACTGGGGTTCCTCCAGAGGTCTCACCGCCTGGTTAAACAAAACTCACACTTTCACAACTTGGGACCCAATCAGGAGGTGGCCAGCGCCACGCCCGACCGCCTTTGTCTCCCGAGTTCCGATGTCTCCCCGGTGGCGAGGGTGCCAGTCCTACTCGCTTCCTCGGCGAGGATGTTCACACGCGGGCACCGGGCGCGCAACGTTGAGGCCCATGTCCACCTGATGGTGGAGCGGCAGCGAACCTCGGACACTGCTCGCCGATGCCGACCGCGAGCGGGAATGGAACTGGGGTCGCCCGGGGTCCGTGTAAGCGCAGCGCGCTAACCGCAGCCCCACGGCTCCCCACGACGCAAGCTCCGCTGCGCCCCCTGCGCTGACACGCGAGGGGCGATTTCAGCTGCCGTTGGCATCTTGACTTGAAGCTTTCGTGACTGTGGGCACATTTTTGATTTGAAGCTTTCGTGGCTGCAGCGATTCATATCCTTAGCTCTTTCGGCAAAGTCACGTTGAAGGGAAGCAATGAAATAATAAAATATATATATAAAACAATGAAAAAAATTCTCAACGACGTTTCGACCATAACGCAAACGGTCGTCATCAGGTGTGAAAAAAACCAACGGCAAGAAGCATTTGAAAGAAGTGGCGGTTTGCATTAAGTTATTTATTTTTAAACGGTGTATTTATTTATTTATAAAAAAACCGTCAGCGCCACGCGCAGCGATTTGGCAGTTTATTTAGAAGGACTAGTCCATCTATGTTCTGAGAAGAGGAGGGGGGAGACGAAAAATTAATGTATGCTGTCTGAAAGCCACCGTAAGCGTGAATTATGGCTTAGCAATCATTGGAAGGATTTGATAAACCATTTCAGGTCTTAATTGATTGCTCACGCTTACGGTGGCTTTCAGACAGCATAGATTAATTTTCGTCTCCCCCCTCCTCTTCTCAGAACATAGATGGACTAGTCCTTCTAAATAAACTGCCAAATCGCTGCGCGTGGCGCTGACGTTTTTTTGAAATAAGTAAATACACCGTTTACAAATAAATAAATTAATGCGAACCGACACACCTGATGACGACCGTTTGTGTTATGGTTGAAACGTCGTGAGAATTTTATTGTTTTATATATATTTTATTATTTTATTGTTTCCCTTCAACGTGACTTTACCGAAAGAGCTAAGAATATGTGGGCATATTCTTTGGGTCGTTCGGTAAGCCACGTAGATGGCGTGACTTTACCGTGACTTTACCGAAAGACCCAAAGAATCTGCTATTGGCAGTTATGCCGTTACATTATTATAACGCTGGGTCATCGAGTTTTACCCAGGAAAGCTTCAGCGAGTCTCAAGACTTCTTCTATGTATTTTCAGGAGGGTCCTGCCAAGTCGTAGTCGCAGTAGGGGTTGGGGGGTGAGGAGATGTTGCTGCTGCTAGGCCAACGTTGGACCAACGTTCGAACCACACGCCAACGTTCGAACCACACGCCAATGTTGGCCCGGCGTTTGCCCAACGTTGGGTCAGCGTTGGGCCAACGTTGGGCCAACTTTAAATCAAACGTTCACGCAACATGCTAACGTTGGAGTAACGTTTGTCCACCGACGGCCCAGCGTTTGTAAGTGAAACGGAAGGGTTTTAGAGAGAAACACAAATACGTTGACGAAGGTGGCCTAACATGAACGGGAGTGACTGCCCATGGGACACCGCGAGCCGGGGGATCCGAATCTCGAAGCACCCCCCCCCCCCCCCACCAAGAGGAGGCCCTGCAGAGGAATTCGTTGACGGGATCACGACAGTCCCACGGGCTATCCAGAGGAGCCACTGTAATGTTAGCGCTCTCCCCCCCCCCCCCCCACCACGTGTCTCTCCCTCGCCCTCTCCACGCTCGCCGGGGAGAATCTGGTGTGGGACGTCGCTCCGTGCCATGAAGGAGCTGCGCCTGAAGCTGGAGGCACCGGGGGGGACGGTGGCGGCCCTCCACCACCCTCCTCCTCCTCCTCCTTCCCGGAGTTGTGCTTCTCCTGCGCGCAGCCCCCCGGCCACAGCGACTCCGGCAAGCTACCGAAGTTCCGAGGCTGCAGGAACGTTGCCCCTGAAGAGCGCCCGAACACAGAGCCTCTACACGTGGCTGTGTCGAGGCGCTGCATTCCCGGGACCTGGCCGACCTATGGAGAGACCATTTCTCTCCCCCTCATTGCAGCCGCCCCTCAGTGTAAACAAATGTACAAAGTGTCTCCCGTAGCCAAACGCTGCGGTGACCTCCAGTGGAGGTTGGCACACTGCACGTTGCCATCGGCCGTGTGACTCAGCCGAATCTCGCCGGGGGTAACAGACTTGGTGCATCTCCTGCTGCGGTGCCAGGGAGGATCTACCCCACCGGTACTTACACTGCCAGCGACTCAAACCAATGTTCCGCCTTTTGGGGGACATCTTCAGGAAACTGGGGGTGCCCTTCTACAACAGCAGCTTCGTACATGTGGTGGTGCCTTACCTGGCTAACAAGCGCCATGACCTCGCCAACTTCGCCTGTGCTCAGGCGAAGTTGGCGGTGTTACAGAACGAGGTAAAAAGACGCCGCAAGGTGACACTGACGGCTGCTCTGTGCTGCTTGCAGTGTTCAGGGGCCTGCTCAAGGCGCGGCTCCGCCTGGAGCACGCCACGTACCACACACACGTGTCGGTGATGTGCAGCGCGTCTTCTTCGAACGCTGGGGAGCCGGACAAGCCCCTCTCTGTACCAGCGTGGACGGCACCCCCCACAGGTGTTCACCTTCTGAAGCGCTCGCTCGTCACCGTGGCGTGCGCGATGAACACCACCACACCACCACGTGACTTTTCTTTAGTGTTGTGCGCGCTGCATTTAGCGCCACAGCGCGTGGATTTATAGCGTTTGTTTAAATTTGTGTTGCTGGTGACTTTGTATATTTGTGTTGCTGGTGACTTTGTGTGTTTCATATCGGCATCGCCTCCAGTGCTGTTGCTGCTGGCTGACATAAAAGTTGTTTAAAAGTGAAAACGCCTCTCGGCCCTCTCTCTCTCTCTCTGCCACCATCTCTCTCCCTCTCTTTTTTACGATCAGAGGAAACAAGATGCTCGGTGTAGTCGGCACTTTGCTTCGTTCATCATTTCGGTTTTTTGTTTCCTTAATGCTTTGCTTTATGTAACCCCCCCTCTCCTTTTGAAATGAAATATTTAACAAAAGATTTCTCGCTCTGCTCTCCTTACCCCTTCCCTCTCTCTCTACCCCCCCCTCTACCCCCCCTCTCTACACCCCCCCCCTCTCTACCCCCTGTCTTCCTACTCCATGTCGCTCTTGCTCTCCCTCTCACCATCTCTCTCCCCCCCTCCCACTCACCATCTCTCTCCCCCCCTCCCACTCACCATCTCTCTCTCCCACTCACCATCTCTCTCCCCCCCTCCCACTCACCATCTCTCTCCCCCCCCTCCCACTCACCATCTCTCTCTCCCACTCACCATCTCTCTCCCCCCCTCCCACTCACCATCTCTCTCCCCCCCTCCCACTCACCATCTCTCTCCCCCCCCTCCCACTCACCATCTCTCTCTCCCTCTCACCATCTCTCTCCCCCCCTCCCACTCACCATCTCTCTCCCCCCCCTCCCACTCACCATCTCTCTCTCCCACTCACCATCTCTCTCTCCCACTCACCATCTCTCTCCCCTCCTCTCACCATCTCTCTCCCCCCCTCCCACTCACCATCTCTCTCCCCCCCTCCCACTCACCATCTCTCTCTCCCACTCACCATCTCTCTCTCCTCCTCTCACCATCTCTCTCCCCCCCTCCCACTCACCATCTCTCTCCCCCCCTCCCACTCACCATCTCTCTCTCCCACTCACCATCTCTCTCTCCTCCTCTCACCATCTCTCTCCCCCCCTCCCACTCACCATCTCTCGCTCCTCCTCTCACCATCTCTCTCCCCCCCTCCCACTCACCATCTCTCTCCCCTCCTCTCACCATCTCTCTCCCCCCCTCCCACTCACCATCTCTCTCCCCCCCCCTCCCACTCACCATCTCTCTCTCCCACTCACCATCTCTCTCCCACTCACCATCTCTCTCTCTTTTGTTACGATCAGAGGAAACAAGAAGCTGCTCGGTGTAGTGGGCGCTTTGCTTCGTTCATCATTTCGGTTTTGTAATGATTTGATTTATGTAACCCCCCCCCTTTTTAAATGAAAGATCTCACGCTCTGCTCTCCTTGCCCCTACCCTCTCTCTCTACCCCCCCCCCCCCCGCTCTCTCTACCCCCCCTCTCTCTCTACCCCCCTCTCTCTCTACCCCCCACCCTCTCTCTCTACCCCCCCTCTCTCTCTACCCCCACCCTCTCTCTACCCCCACCCTCTCTCTACCCCCCACCCCCCCTCTCTACCCCCCCCCCCTCTCTCTCTAACCCCCCCCCCCCACTCCAGGTCTATGTGCCCCTATGTTTTCTATGTAATATTATTAGTATGTATTTAGTTTTTTCACTCCCTCTCACCCTCTCTCCCCCCATCTCTCTCTCTGTGCGTGCCTCCCGATGCATCCCCCCCACCCCCATCACCCCCCATCACCCCCCACACTTTGACGCGAGCTCGTCACTGTCGTATTCGTCACTTCCAATGACGCGGCGAACACGCGCGCATCGCCAGGGGAGGGTCGAGAGAGGCGATGACGCGCCGAGTGATCGCCCCGCCCCCTCCTCCCCTCCTCCAGGCTCACCCGGGACGCAAGCGCGGGGGTGGGTGGGGTGGAGGTGGGGGTGAGTGGGGGTGGGGGTGAGTGGGGGTGTGAGGGTGGGTGGGGGTGGCGGTCGGTGTGGGTGGGTGGGGGTAGGGGTAGCGGTCGGTGGGTGGGGGTGGCCCAATGAACAATTCCACGCGCGCGTCTCATCATAATTGGTCATAATTGGTCATAATTGGTCATCAATGGTATAATTGGTCATAATTGGTCATAATTGATCATCAATGGTATAGTTGATCATCAATGGGCATAATTGATCGTCACTGGTCACAATTGATATAAATTGATAAACAATACTATTTGATCGGCATTGATCACCAATAGTCGCAATTGATCACCAATGGTCACAGTTGATCACAATTGATCAATCACAATTGATCATCATTGTTCAGGGAGCCCAAATTGCCGAGACCAGGCGCGGTGTCCCCCGAGCGAGATATCCTTTATGCTGTACGGTGCTCTTATTTCGCGTCGACGTATTTAAAACTTATCAGGTAAGGCTCGCCCCCCCCCCCCTTGAGATATACAGCTCTGATTTTCAGAAGCGACCTGCCTATCGCAAATGCCAGCTCAACGAAGCGGCTTATCGTCGCGTGGGAAATGTGTTGCAGTCAAAAACTCATTCTAAATGTGGAGGGGGAAAGCGAAGGACCCGGAGAAGAATCCACGCGACCACGGGGAGAGAGAGACACGCAGACTCCAAATATACAGCAGCAGCAGGCGTCAGGGTCGGGATCGAACCCACGACCTCCTGTATATCAGGCGAGGTAGTTAACATCTCCTAGCCACCGTGATGATAATGATGAGAGAGAGACACGCAAACTCCAAATATACAGCAGCAGCAGGCGTCAGGGTCGGGATCGGAACCACAACCTCCTGTATACCAGGCGAGGTAGTTAACATCTCCTAGACACCGTGATGATGATGAGAGAGAGACACGCAAACTCCAAATATACAGCAGCAGCAGGCGTCAGGTTCGGGATCGGACCCACGACCTCCTGTATACCAAGCGAGGTAGTTAACATCTCCTAGCCACCGTGATGATGAGAGAGAGAGAGACACGCAAACTCCAAATATACAGCAGCAGCAGCAGGCGTCAGGGTCGGGATCGAACCCACGACCTCCTGTACACCAGGCGAGGTAGTTAACATCTCCTAGCCACCGTGATGATGATGATGATGAGAGAGACACGCAAACTCAAAATATACAGCAGCAGGCGTCAGGGTCGGGATCGAACCCACGACCTCCTGTACACTAGGCGAGGTAGTTGACATCTCCTAGACACCGTGGTTATTGATACCCATCTCCTTGTCTACTACAGCCATGCAGAGCCAGTTGGTGGGAATTCCACGTTTCCATGACAGAAGCGGGCGTGCCTATATCCATCGGGCAAACCACCGTTGATCCGCCTCAAAAGTGGTGCCTATTTTATCCACCCCGGAGGGAGAAGATGATGACGATGATGGGGCCGAGTCAACGCATCCCCATTACCACCCCGCAACGAGAGAGAGAGAGGCTCGCGAGCCGCTGGCTCTTCCTGCCGAGACAAAACCTCGGCCCTGATCGGGTCGAGCTGTTATGAGCTACAAGTTCAAGTTCATTTATTTTGGTATAGCCCCGTGAGCCATTCGGCTCTTGAATCGGGTGCAACCTCAACAAACAAAAAAAACAAAAACATTAACAAACAAAAAACATCTTAAAGTGACTATGTGTGTGACTTTGTGCAAACTGAAAATCCAGGGGGGAAAAAAACAGCAAAATTCCAGAAAAAGAAACACCGTACACCACCAACGCTGTATGCAAAAATCCCAGTGGGATGCAAGTCAAACAACAACAACAACAACCACAAGACAGCTTAGATTAAGGACATCAGTCTAACTCCGTACTACAACAGACAAACATGGCCAAACCAAAAAAAAAGTTTTCTGAATCACCAAAAATAAAGCCATAAAAGCAATGTAACAGTGATCGTAGGAACTGTGACCGAATTTTCACAGTAAACCACAGAAACAACATGTACCATCAAACCATGCAGCCACAGCTGGCTGCATGCTTTGGGCTGCAAGTTGAACCGGTTTTTGTCGTTTATAAATTGGGCGAGGTTATTATAATGATGATGATTGTTACTATTATTAATGGGATCTTCTGTGGGAGATGAGAAACGATGGTGGGAGGGAGGAAGGGAAGTTCCAGAGCGGAGCGATGCGAGAGAAAACGCAGAGAGAGAGAGAGGGAGGGAAAATGTCGACTTGCAGTGTGGTGAGCGGGTGGTAAAATCACGACAACCATCGTTATCAGCACCATCCTCTTCATCACTACCATCACCATCGTTATCATTGCTACCGCAATCACAATTTCCTTCATTTTCATTCGTGCATCATTACATTAACGGCGGGCTAACGTAGCATCAACATTATCTTAATTGCCATCACATCATCACTGCTCTCGCCATCCCTATCACCCCCACCCCCCACAGTCTCCACCAACATCACCGTCGTCAACATCATCAAGCAAGCGCGATCTCACCATCTCGACGAGCTCCCTCCCTGTTGAGGTCCCCATTCGGATCGACTTTCCCCCCACCATGGGAACGTGGAATTGCCCACGAGCGGGCCTCCGGGCAGCGCACGTACGGGAAGCAGAGGTCACCCGCCGTAGGCTGCCACACATCACCGCGGTTCAGCGTGTCCTCGGGATGGGGGCAGACGGGGTCCCCCGACTCTACAGCTGAGAGTTTCCGTGATGACCACCACCACCATCACCAGCAGCAGCAGCCCACCACGTTACGCAAAGGCGACAAAGAAAGCCCCCACGTCTCCCCCCGATGACGCCCGTGAGAACCTGTTGGGGTACAGGTGCTATTGTTAGGGGGGGGGGGGGTGGGTGGCCAACACCACGCCCGGCCGCCTTTGTTTCCCCATTGGCGATGTTTACACACCGAGCCCAGGTACTTATTTTAGGCCGAGACAACCTAGGGGGAGGCCCAGGAACGGTTCGGATAATTGTTGGTAGCCGCGAGCCGGAATGGAACTCGGGTCGCCGGGTTCGTAGCGCAGCGTAGCGCTAACAGCAACACACACAGAGACACACACACACACAGAGACACAGAGACACAGAGACACACGAAGATCCCCCATATAGCCTTAACAGACTATAGTGGCAAGTGCTGTTAGCGAGCACCTATGAAGGCCGGAACGGTACACGAGGGGGTGAGTGGCCAGCACCACGCCCGACCGCCTTTGTCTCCCTAGTGGCAATGTTTTTTATCCACCGCACCAGGTACTCATTTGAGGCTGAGTCGACCTAGGGGAGGCCCAGGACCGGTTTAGATAATCGTCACTGGTGTTGGCCGTGAGCGGGAATCGAACCCGGGTCGCCAGGTTCATAGCGCAGCGCGCTAACCGCTACACTACCGCTCCCCACACAGAGACACACACACACACAGAGACACACACACACACAGAGACACACACACAGAGACACACACACAGACACACCCAGAGACACACACACAGACACACACACAGACACACCCAGAGACACACACACAGACACACACACACAGACACACACACACAGAGACACACACACACAGACACACGGAGACACACACAGAGACACACACACAGAGACACACACAGAGACACACACACAGAGACACACACACACAGACACACGGAGACACACACAGAGACACACACACAGAGACACACACAGAGACACACACACAGAGACACACACACAGAGACACACAGACACACACACAGAGACACACACACACAGAGACACACACACAGATACACACACAGACACACACACACAGACACACACACACACAGAGACACACACACACAGACACACACACACACAGAGACACACACACACAGAGACACACACACACAGAGACACACACACACAGAGACACACACACACAGAGACACACACACACAGAGACACACACACACAGAGACACACACACACAGAGACACACACACACAGAGACACACACACACAGAGACACCACATAGAGACACACACAAACAGAGACACACAAAAATACACAAAGATCGTCCGTATAGCCTTTACAGACTGTTGGGGCAAGTGCTGTTAGCGAGTACCTACACACACACAGACACACACAGAGGCAGAGACACACAGAGAGAGAGAGAGACACACACACATACACAAAGACAAATATGGCCCGTATAGCATTAACAGACTGTTGGGGCAAGTGCTGTTAGCGAGCACCTACACACACACAGAGACACACACAGAGATAGACGGAGCAGAGTGAGCACGCGGTTATCAAATTCACGATGATGAGCCGTGATTACGAGAGAGCGCTAATGTCAAAGAGGCAAGCTCACATTTTCAAGACAACCACAACGACGCAAACAACAACAATTGGACCTCTCTGATGGAGCGAGCGATGCAGAAATTGGGTAGCGGTGTCGTTCATTGCAGTCCACTTAATCATGGATGATGATGATGGTGGTGGTAGTGGTGGTAATCATTCTCTCAATTATATCCAGACAACACCGTTCCCACTCGCCCAGATCCCCCCCCCCCCTTTCGCTTCCCCCCCCCTTTCGCTTCCCCCCCCCTGTCGCTTCCCCCCCCCCCTGTCGCTTCCCCCCCCCCCCCCTGTCGCTTCCCCCCCCCCTGTCGCTTCCCCCCCCCCCTGTCGCTTCCCCCCCCCCTGTCGCTTCCCCCCCCCCTGTCGCTTCCCCCCCCCCCCCTGTCGCTTCCCCCCCCCCCCTGTCGCTTCCCCCCCCCCCTGTCGCTTCCCCCCCCCCCCTGTCGCTTCCCCGTGCTCGCCCCCCCTCTCTCCCCCTCCCCCCTCTCTCCCCCTCCCTCGCTCCCCACTCGCACCCCTCCCCCTCGCTCCCCACTCGCACCCCTCCCCCTCGCACCCCTCCCCTCGCTCCCCCCTCCCCCTCGCTCCTCCCTCGCTCCTCCCCTCGCTCCGCCCTCGCTCCTCCCCTCGCTCCGCCCTCTCCCTCGCTTCCCCCTCCCCCTCGCTTCCCCCCTCCCCCTCGCTCCCCCCTTTCCCTCGATCCCTCCCCCTCGCTCAGCCCCGCCCCCTTCGCAACCCCCCCCCACCCCCCTTGAGGGTTATCAGAGATAATTAAACGCGCGTGGCATATCCGTGATTTACCCCTTGGGGTAATGAGCCCCCAGGCCTAAATTTTAACATAATTGGCCCAAACAAAAATGTTCGATATGAACGACGATTGCAACGTTGTTGTTTAGTGATGATGATGATGATTGCTCGTGCTAATTATGAATTACCGCTGTTGTTAACGTTGTTGTTGTTGTTGTTATTATTGTCATCGATGGGGTTGTCTGCTACTCAATAGCTGCTGATCGTGTGACTATTCGAACGCCTGTTTACAAAACCGGCTCATCGGAAAATATTGGGGCACGTTTGAATTCTCCGTAATAAGGGGCCGTCCATAAATGACGTCACGCACCTAGCGGAGGGGGGGGGGGGTCAGACATTTGTGACGAGGGGGGGGGGGGTTGAGAAATGTGACGTCACATAAAAATGCGCAACTTTAAATAAATATAGACAACAGGTTCTAACTTAATTAAATAGACTTTTTAATAAATGTTTTCTCCTACAACATCAGAGTGCAGCGCCACATTAAATACGCACTACAATGACGATAGTTTAAAGCCATTTGAAGCACGTTTTATTTATTTACTTATTTTGGGGGGCGGAGCTTTGTGACGTCATATTTGAGGGGGGGGTCTGACTTTTTGTGACGCCGTGTGACGAGGGGGGGGGGTAAAACATCGTCCAAAATCGCGTGACGTCATTTATGGACGGCGCCTTAGTGTAAATGTGTCGCGAAAGCCAACACGTGTTGAACTTCACAAATCTCATCAACAGGCACAGTCTATGAAGCCCACTTATCCGCTCCATCTCTCTGAAGAAGGGCCATGTCCCGAAACGTCACCTTTTTATATTTGTCCATTGTAAAGCCGCACACATACACACACACAAGGCGTGTTATGAGCGAGTGGGCTGAGATGTTTATTATTGTGAGCACTCGCCGAGATACACTCACTCACCAAACCTGACACAAGCTTCAAAAACCCCTCCCTCCACTCACCCCCTCCACTCACCCCCTCCACTCACCCCCTACACTCACCCCCTCCACTCACCCCCTCCACTCACCCCCTCCATTCCCCTCCCCACGCTCACCCCCTCCGCTCACCCCCTCCGCTCACCCCCTCCGCTCACCCCCTCTGCTCACCCCCTCCGCTCACCCCCTCCACTCACTCCCTCCGCTCACCCCCTCCGCTCACCCCCTCCACTCACCCCCTCTCTCTACTCACCCCCTCCACTCACCCCCTCCACTCACTCCCTCCACTCACCCCCTCCACTCACCCCCCCCCCCCGCTCACCCCCTCCGCTCACCCCCTCCGCTCACCCCCTCCACTCACCCCCTCTCTCTACTCACCCCCTCCACTCACCCCCTCCACTCACTCCCTCCACTCACCCCCTCCACTCACACCCCCCCCCGCTCACCCCCTCCGCTCACCCCCTCCACTCCCCCCCCCCCCCGCCGTGTTCCCCACGTCCAGACTCGGTACCTCTGTCCCAGCCTCCTCTAGCGTGCGATGAGTGACTGCCTCCCCATCCCCCCGCCACATACTCCCCCCTCCTCCCCCTTCCTCCCCCGCTCCTCCCCCTCCTCCCCCTCCTCCCTCCCTCCTCCCCATCCTCCCCCTTCCTCCCCCCCTCCTCCCCATCCTCCCCCCCTCCTCCCCATCCTCCCCCTCCTCCCCACTCCTCCCCCACCTCCCTCCCTCCTCCCCCTCCTCCCTCCCTCCTCCCCCTCCTCCCCCCTCCTCCCCCTTCCTCCCCATCCTCCCCCCCCTCCTCCCCACCTCCCCCCTCCTCCCAACTCCTCCCTCCCACCTCCCCACTCCTCCCCCCTGATCTCAAGATACGATTCCAATCGCAACTCACTTCAAAATAATCCCCCCCCCCGCCAACCCACGTCGCCCACCCACTCCCCCACGGCCCGCCCCACCCCCCACGCCCCCTCCATCCCCCCGCGTCCCCCCCACCCCCCCGCGTCCCCCCCACCCCCCCAACGTCCCAACGTCCCCCCACCCCCCACATCCCCCCCCACCCCCCACATCCCCCCCCACCCCCCACATCCCCCCCACCCCCCACATCCCCCCACCCCCCCCCGTCTGTCATCCACGTGGTGCCGGCGGCCCACAGCCCCTGCGTAGTAATTGGAGTGTGCTCGAGGCTCCGCTATCCGCGCTGCGATCTCCGCTGACATTTCACGCGCGGCCATCTCCACCGACGCTGGCCAATAATGTCTCCGCGCGTGTGACTGTGTCTGTGTGTGTCTGTGTGTGTGTGTCTGCCTGTCTGTGTGTGTCTGCCGATAGGGGATACAAAGGCGGCAGGGCGTGGTGCTGGCCACCCACCCCCCTTCATTTGCCGTGCCGGTCTTCATGGATGGTACTCGCGAAACAGCACTTGCCCCAACAGTCTGTTAAGGCTATACGGGTGATCTTTATCTTTGTGTCTGTGTGGATGTGTGTCTCGGTCTTTTGTCGGTGCTGGCCACCCATCCCCTCGTGCGCCGTGCCGGCCTTCATAGGTGCTCGCTAACAGCACTTGCCCCAACAGTCTGTTGAAGGTCATACGGCGGGAGGGGGGGAGTCTTTGTCTTTTGTTCGTGTTTGTCTCGTGCACCTCGCATGACGCACGCGCTGTGGTGACGTCGCCGCCACTTAGTGGTGAACAGCGGTTGTTGTTGTCTCGTGTGCCGTGTCGGCCTTCATAGGTGCTTAGTCGTTTACAGCACTTGCCCCAGAAGTCTGTTGAAGGCTAGACGGGGCATCTTTGTCTTTGTGGGTGTGTGTCTGTGCGTTTGTCTATCATTGTCTTGTGTGTCTGTGTGTGAGTGTCTGCATAGGTGACTGTGTCATTAACAGGTGCTGAGTCGCTAACAGTACTTGCCCACAAAACAGTCTGTTGGAGGCTACACGGGGCGCCTTTGCCTATGTGTGTGCGAGTCTGTGTGTGTGTCTGTTTAGTCTGGCAAAACAACCCCCTTACCTCCTCGTGGTGTCAGATGGGCAACGCTGTCGTGGGCAGTGTCGTGGGGGGAGGCCCAATTCAGATTGGCCCTTTCCTCTCATGGCGGTTGTAGCCGCCACAGTGGCCAAATGGGGGCTTTGGGCGGGTACGAGGGGCTGGTAACCCCTCCACCTTCAATTAACTACCACTAAACTAGGAGGTAAAACATTTATTAAGCTTGTGCCGGAGGCCCCGGGGGGACAGGCATCTATGACGCCTCCTGGCCAAACCCCGTTTGGCGGAGGCAGGAGACTGAATCCTTACCCTCTGGGCTCCGCCAGAAACAGCAAAAAAACACCGCGTATGGCCATGTGGAATGTTCGAATGCTCACTGCGGAGGAGAGATTATTCAACATCGCCTTGCTAGGCACGCTGAGTAGAGGATTGCGGAGCCCCAATGCGGTTTCAGGAAAGGGCGGTCCTGCACAGATGCCATATTTTCTGTCCGTCTGCTACAGCAGAGGTCTAGGGAATCCCTACAAGACCTACATCTCTGCTTTATTGACCTGGTCAAGGCCTATGATACCATCAGTAGGCCTGGGCTCTGGGTGTTTCTTCGTGCTTTCAGAGCCCCTGACCCTTTGCTCACGATCATTAAGGACCTTGATGATGGTGAGCGGGCCTGGGTAAAACTACGTGGCCGGGAGTCAGAGCCATTTCCTGTGTACACCTTGGGGTGCGACAGGGATGTCCTCTGGCTCCCACATTATTTACCATCTATCTTGACCACGTAGTTTGTGAAGCCTTCAATAGCTCTACCGGAGGAATTTACATTTGGTAGAGATAAAATGGAAGCCTGATCGATGCCCCGGTGCGGTCAAGGGATGGCTCCCTATCGCTCAACCACGTTATGTATGCCGATGATCTGGTAATTGCTGATCACTCAGAGGAGGAGTTGGAGGCGCTGCTGCTGAACCTGGAGCTTGCCACTAAGAGGTGGGGTCTTACCATCATCCCCACCAAAATACCTGCCTGGGTATTTTGTACCATCGGACACTCCACCCCCATAACTCCCAATTGGTGATAGGGCAGTTGTGGATAGAGTGGAGAGTTTCCCATACCTTGGCAGGGTGCTCATGTCTGGCTCCGGTTTAACAGCAGAGGTCTCACTCCTAATCAGTCGGGCGGCATTATATTTTCATTGGTTGCGTAACGCTTTGTGGAAGCTACCTGGTCTCTCGCTCCTCACGAAGCTTCAGGTCTTCTCGGCCACGGTCATTCCCTCCCTTCTCTACGCTTGCGAAACGTGGACCCCCCTAATGGAACATCTTCACCGGTTAGAAACATTTGAGCTGGCCTGCCTACGATCCATCCTGGGTTTAACCAGGCTGGATTGTGTGAGGAGCTCAAAATCCTTGAAAGATCTGGACAAAGTCCATCAGTGAGCTCCTCCGGCAGGAAAGGCTGCGTTGGCTGGGTCATGTCGCCCGCATGCCCAGCCACCCCATGCCCAAACAGCTTTTGTTTGGCCAGATCGAGGGAGCTAAACGGACATGGCACGGGCTAGAGAAGAGATGGAGTGATGTGGTACAGGAGGACGTGGAGCTGAGTGGACTTGCCGATGACTGGTACCAGCGGTGTCAAGATCGGCCTCTGTGGAGGAGGCTCGTGATGGACGCTACTGGGCAGTTGGAGGCAGTCGCCCTCCAACACCAACGGAGGGCGGAGGAGTGACGCTCACAACAACGAGCGGAGCGACGGGTGGCTAAAGCACAGGAAGTTGGCACAGTAGGGGGCACAGGTGGTGCATCAGCCAGTCATCTCAGTCAGTCGACCCGTGGCACCTGGGTCTGCCCCATGACCTCCTATCAACGGGCGTTCGACACGTGGCCTCAAGTTGTACATAGCCTGGCACAAGCGTCGTGGTGACGTCACTGCCACTTAGTGGGGAATGGCGGTTGTTGTTGTGTGTGTCTGTCTGTCTATCATTGGCTTGTGTGTCTGTATCATTCACAGATGCTGAGTCGCTAACAGCACATGCCCCAAGAGTCTGTTGGAGGCTACACGGGGCGTCTTTGTCTGTGTCTGTGTGTGTCTATCTATCAGTGTCTTGTGTGTGAGTGTGTCTGTGAAGGTGTCTGTGTCATTCACAGGTGCTGAATCGCTAACAGCACTTGCCTCAACAGTCTGTTGGAGGCTACACGGGGCGTCTTTGTCTTTGTGCGTGGAGAGCGCTTCTCACTCAACACCCTCTGGGGCCCGCTTCTGTCTGGCGGCAGTGATGAAGTTAAGCGTCAATAAAGCCCCGAATCAATCAGTCTCGCTGATCATCCACCGTTCGTACAATCTGCCGCAGGTGGCGGCGGTGGTGGCGGCGGTGATGGCGGTGGTGGTGCTTTCTGGTGGTGGTGATGGTGGTGGCGCTGGTCGTGATAGGTGATGGCGGTGGTGGTTTATGGTGGCGGTGGAGGTGGCAGTGGTGGTGGCGATGATGGTGGTGGTGATGGTGGTGGCGGTGGTGGTGGTGATTGGTGATGGCGGTGGTGGTTTGTGGTGGCGGTGGAGGTGGCAGTGGTGGTGGCGATGATGGTGGCGGTGGTGGCGGTGGTGGTGGTTGCTGGTGCCGGTTGCTGGTGGTGATGGTGGTGGCGATGGTGGTGGCGGTGGTGAGCGGTGGTTTTAGTGGTTATCCCTGTGCTGCGCTACGAACCCGGCAACCCGAGTTCGATTCCCGCTCACGGCCAACAACACCGGTGACTATTATTTGAATGGGTCTTGGGCCACCCCTAGGTAGGCTCAGCCTCAAATGAGCACCTCGTGCGTTGTGTAGTAAGCATCGCTACTGGCGAGATAAACGCGGCCGGGCGTGGTGCTGGCCACCCACCCCCTCGTGTGCCGTTCCGACCTTCACAGGTGCTACTCGCTAGCCAGCACTTGCCCCAACAGTCTGTTCAGGCTATACGGGGGATCTTTGTCTTTGGTGGTGGTGGTGGTGCTGGCGATGGTGGTGGTGGCGATAGTGTTGGTGGCAGTTGTGGCGGTGGCATTGGTGGTGATGGTGGTGGTGGTGGTGATGATATGGAGTGGTGGTGGTGATTGCGGCGGTGTTGGTGGTGGCGATGACGGTGGCAGTGTTGGTGGCGATAGTGGTGGTGGTGGTGACGATGGCGGCGGCGGATTCGGCGCGGCTCACTCCTCCATTGCCTCCATCGATCAGGAGAGGTCGGAGAAGCTTGCGGTGTGAACGGCTCCGCTTGGTGCGACGGAGCGGGGGGGGCCCTCCCTGGCGACCGGACCCAAGGGGCACGCGGTGACTGCGGCAGAACGGCCTCCTCTTGGTGAGGTCTTCCTTCCTTCGTTAGTTCGCTTCTCAGTCCGCTTGTCCTGGTGAGGGTCCCGGCGACGGCGGAGTGCTGAGTGGCGGCGGTCCACACCTCCCTGGCGATAGTCTCCAGCACAACATTACTATACACTATACACTACTATACACTACACTATACACTACTATACACTACTATACACTACACTATACACTACACTATACACTACACTATACACTACTATAGACTACTATACACTACTATACACTACACTATACACTACACTATACACTACTATAGACTACTATACACTACTATACACTACACTATACACTACATTATACACTACTATACACTACACTATACACTACTATACACTACTACACTATACACCACACTATACACTACACTATACACTACTACAGTACTATACACAATACACTACACTGTACACTACTATACACTACTATACACTACCATACACTACTATACACTACACTATACACTACACTATACACTACTATACACTACTATACACTACACTATACACTACTATACACTGCTATACACTATACACTACACTATACACTATTGAACACTTCACACTACACTATACACTGCTTCTTTGGTTCTTTCGGAAAAGTCACGTAGAATGAGAATAAAATAATAAATTGATATAATAAAATAACACAATAATATTCTCACGACGTTTCGGCCACAACACAAGCGGCCTTCATCAGGTGAAGGGACGAGACTGTCTGGAGGACAGCGCTGGAGCGCTCCACTTGTGTTGTGGCCGAAACGTCGTGAGAATATTATTGTGTTATTTAATTTTATCAATTTATTATTTTATTCTCATTCTACGTGACTTTACCGAAAGAACCAAAGAAGATGAATCCTTGCAGTCACGAAAGCTTTAAATCACTGCTATACACTTTATGCTACTATACATTATACACTACAATGCACGATACACTACACTATACTGTACATTACCCTATACACTACGTTACACTGCTATACACTTTATGCTACTATACATTATACACTACTATACACTACACTCTGCACTAATATACACTACACTATACACTACACTATACACTACTATACACTACACCATACACTACACTATACACTACTATACACTGCTATACACTTTATGCTACTATACATTATACACTACTATACACTACACTAAACACTACATTATACACTACTTTACACTGCTATACACTTTATGCTCCTATACACTATACACTGCACTCTACACTACTATACACTATGCTATACACTAACATGCTCTGTACTATACACTACTATACACTATAATATAAACTATAATATACACTACTATACGTCACTATGCACTACACTAATACATGCCACACTACACTACCGTACACTACACTACTATGCACTACACACTACTATACACTACATTACGATACACTACACTACTATACACGACACACTACTACACACTACTATACACTACTATGCACTACACACGACTAGACACTACACTACTATACACTACACACGACTAGACACTACACTACTATACACTACACACTACTTTGCACTACAGTTTTATACACTACACTGCTATACACTACACAATACTCTCCACTACTATACACTACTACACACTACTATACACTACACACTACTTTCCACAACAGTATTATACACTACACTACTATACACTACACAATACTACACACTACTATACACTACACAATACTCTCCACTACTATGCACTACAGTACTATACACTACACTACTACACACACTACAATAGTAGTGTAGTATACAGTAGTGTGTAGTAGTGTGTAGTAGTGGAGGAATTCCCAGGTGTTCCCAGGCCAGCCCAGCTACATCGTCCCGCCAGCGTGTCCAGGGCCGGCCCTGGGTCTTCGCCCAGCATTATCCATCAAGATTAGGATTATTGATGTTGTTGTTTTTATCATTCCACTTGTTTCCCCAGCGAGATTCTCACTGAGAGTCGCAAGAACGTTGGTACTTTTGGCCATTTGTTGTTTGTTTTTTTTTCACTGTAGGGTTTGCTGCTGTTGCTGTTACTGCTGTGTAATCCAAACTGATTGTGGGGAGCCACGGTGGCTAGGAGATGTTAACTACCTCGCCTGGTATACAGGAGGTCGTGGGTTCGATCCCGACCCTAACGCCTGCTGTATATTTGGAGTTTGCGTGTCTCTCTCATCATCATCACGGTGGCTAGGTGATGTTAACTACCTCGCCAGATGTACAGGAGGTCGTGGGCTCAATCCCGACACTGACGCCTGCTGCTGTATATTTGGAGTTTGCGTCTCTCTCATCATCATCACGGTGGCTAGGAGATGTTAACTACCTCGCCTGGTATACAGGAGGTCGTGGGTTCGATCCCGACCCTGACGCCTGCTGCTGTATATTCGGAATGTGCCTGTCTCTCTCTCTCTCCCCGTGGTCGTGTGGATTTTTCTCCAGGTCCTCCGGTTTTCCCCTCCACATTTAGAATCACCGTCACACGTTTCGAGAGTATTTGGCCGTTGCTATGAATGTCCACGTGATGATGATGATGAGCCGCCACTTCCCTGGGTTATGATTTGCGATCGCCAGGGTCGCTTCTCAAAAGCAGCCACATGGCTCAGTTGGGCCGTACACCCGGTAAAATAAAAATCGAGTCTTTTGTTAGTCTTGACTACGAATTGTGATGATGGTTATTATAACTGGGTTTAATTACTCTGGAAGGGTCTTTCCAAGGTTCCCAACTGAGTCATTTGCAGGCAGTTTCCCAACAATCGCGATGTTTTGGGGCCAATTACCTGTTCTGGTATGGAGAGGCCAGAAGAGATATACATCAATGCCAGTCCATCGCTCTCTTTGCCAGTCCATAATACACCTCTGTGCCAATCTATAAATCTGTGCGCCAGTCTACATATCTCTCTGACAATCTTTATATATCTACGACAGTCTATAGATATTAATGCCCACAGCCTATAGATTTCTATTTCAGCAGTCTATAGATCTCTACGCCAGTCTACATATCTCTCTGACAATCTATACTAGCTATATTGATGACAGTCTGTAGATCTTAATACCCACAGTATATACAGTCAATAGATCTTCATGCTCACAGTATATACAGTCTATAGATGTTCATACCCACAGACAATACAGTATATAGATCTTCATGGCCACAGTATATACAGTCTATAGATGTTCATGCCCACAGTCTATACAGTGTATAGATCTTCACACCCACAGTCTATACAGTCTATATATCTTCACACCCACAGTCTATACAGTCTATAGATCTTCACACCCACAGTATATACAGTCTATATATCTTCACACCCACAGTCTATAGAGTCTATATATCTTCATGCCCACAGTCTATACAGTATATAGATCTTCATGGCCACAGTATATACAGTTTATAGATCTTCATGCTCACAGCATATACAGTCTATAGATTTTCATACCCACAGACAATACAGTATATAGATCTTCATGGCTACAGTCTATACAGTATATACAGTCTATAGATCTTAATGCCCACAGTATATACAGTCTATATATCTTCATACCCACAGTCTATACAGTCTATAGATCTTCACACCCACAGTCTATACAGTCTATATATCTTCACACCCACAGTCTATACAGTCTATATATCTTCACACCCACAGTATATACAGTCTATATATCTTCACACCCACAGTATATAAAGTCTATATATCTTCATGGCTACAGTCTATACAGTCTATACATCTTCATACCCACAGTCTATACAGTCTATATGTCTTCATGGCTACAGTATATACAGTCTATATATCTTCATGGCTACAGTATATACAGTCTATAAATCTTCATGGCCACAGTATATACAGTCTATAGCTCTTAATGCCCACAGTATATACAGTCTATAAATCTTCATGGCCACAGTATATACAGTCTATAGCTCTTAATGCCCACAGTATATACAGTCTATATATCTTCATGGCCACAGTATATACAGTCTATAGATCTTCATGGCTACAGTATATACAGTCTATAGATCTTCAAACCCACAGTCTATACAGTCTATAGATCTTCATGGCTACAGTCTATACAGTCTATAGATCTTCAAACCCACAGTCTATACAGTCTATAGATCTTCACACCCACAGTCTATACAGTCTATAGATCTTAATGCCCACAGTCTATACAGTCTATATATCTTCATGCCCACAGTCTATACAGTCTATAGATCTCTGCATCAGTTCACGTGAGACGGAGAGAGACGGCTTGTGAGTCAGTGGACTAGAGCCATCTTCGAGGCTGCAACATAATCAAGGGTCAAGGAGGTGACAGCACGGATAGCTGGGGGTGTGTGGTGGGGGTGTGTGGGGGGGAGTGTGTGGGGTGTGTGTGGGGGTGTGTGGGAGTGTGTGGGGGTGTGTGTGGGGGGGGGGTGTGTGGGGGAGCGAGGGTCGAGCCGGGGTCGAGCCGGGGTCGAGCCGGGGTCGAGCCATGGTCGAGCCACGCACGAGGTCACCGATCGATCGGACAAATCCACGGCACCTATCGATCGCCTTGATTCACTCCGGGCCGCGTGCACGATCGACTCCCCAAGTGCCCTGCCTCCGTGACTCGCACGGGGGGCACCACGGGGGGCACCACGGGGGGCACCACGGGGGGCACCACGGGGGGCACCACGGGGGGGGCACGGGGGGGGGCACGGGGGGCGGCACCGTTGGATGGCACCGCCGGCTCCATGGGGCGCCACGGTGGCTATGAGATGTTAACTACCTCGCCTGGTTTACAGGTGGTCGTGGGTTCCATCCCGACCCCCGACACCTCTATATTCGGAGCATTCATTTTCTCCCCGTGGTCTCGTGGATTCTTTTCTCATCGGGGTTTTTTCCCTCCACATTTTTCACCAGTCGACATGTCTCTCTGCCAGTCTAATTGTCGTCGCGCCCGTCGACAGATGAATCGATTTGCGGTTAGCCCGGGTCACCGCAAAATATTGGTGGGCCGGGCATAGTTTAAGGTTTTCTTTTTTTTTCTGGGAGCATCGCTGGGTACCACCACCCTGTCCTGCCGGAGGGCGACGCTGGGAGCGATGATGATGACAACCACGATGTCGATCCCGCCAGCACGACCGTGACCGCCGGCCGTACCGAGAGAGCGCCTGGTGCGCCATTGCCTCCAAGTGGTCTCGCTCCCAAAGACAAGGGGGGTGTTGCCGCCCCCGTAAGAAGCAGAACTTGCTGGGGAATGACCAGACCAGCATCCCGATGTACTTTCAAAACAAGCAATAAACAGCCGTTGCCACGCACAAATACCCCAGCAGCCCACCTTGTTTATGGGTGTTTTTGGGTGTGTGTGTTTTTTCTTCCATATTTGGCGTTGCGTATCGGGCTCAGTGACATCTCCCGTCTTCATAGGCCTTCTGGTTTCGGAGTTATGGAGGTTTTGGCACCTGCGGGTCACAGATGGTGACCCGGGTCACCGGCAATCGATTCAGATCTCGATTACAGTCTACACATTTATCGGCCATTGTTGTTAGAGAACGGGCACCCACGGAAACGGATATCGGAGAGCTACCCCGAGCCCTCATTACTTTGATAGTGGCATTGTCTTTGAGCTGTGTGACGCCTTTTGGCGTCATCTGGTCGAGCACCAATTGGGCCGAGGCTCAAAAGAAAGCCGTCCCTTGGTGTGGACCAATCAGTTTCAAAGGACAATGCCACATATATTATCACAGTATATGCTTAGCTCTTTCGGTAAAGTCACGTTGAAGGGAAACAATAAAATAATAAAATATATATAACAACGTGGCTTTACCGAAAGAGCTAAGAATATGAATTACTGCAGTCACGAAAGCTTTAAATCAAAATTATCACAGTACGTTTTTTTGTTTGCATTTTGACTGCAGGTATTGTGGTTAATGCAGACATTAATCCCCGTAAAAAGGTTTCAATTTTGTTGCCAAAAGAAGGGTAAAAAACCCTATTATTACATTTTGGTACTGGCAAAGGAGGTCTAATGGCATTTTTTTAAGGCGTTTTTTTTTTCTCAGATGCGACCCAGCCGCCACACAACGATAGGTCGACGAAGCGGCCCATCGATTCGGCATTTACAGCAGCAGCAGCGGCAGCAGCAAAGTACCGCGAACACTTTGAAAGAGGCGTCGAGATGTCGATTGCGAAATGTGGGAGGGATGAAACCCCCCCGGAGGAAACACGCGAATAAAAATCCACGCGACCACGGGGAGAGAGACGGAGAGAGAGACGGAGAGAGAGAGAGAGAGACACGCAAATGCCATCGTAGGTAGCGCGTTTCAGCACTTCATAATCGGTATATTTATTCGCGCTGAAGAAATCCGATGAGCTATAAAGCTCTCCTCCCCCTCACTCCCCCCCCCTCACCCACGATGTCCAATAGGGGCGGGTCAGAGGTGCGCGCCTTGAGACCCCAGAGGCTGCCCTGGTCAATACTGCGGCGTCAATTGTTAAATCGTAAAAAGGCTCCCACCACAGTAGTCGACTGAAATTTGCCCATGGTTGTTTTGGGGGTTTACGTGGCCACAAATCGCACCACCGGGGGGGGGGGGCGGGGGGGGGAGGGGGCGTGTCTTTGATGCATCTCTCTCTGGGTCTCTTCGGATCTGGCCCGTTGTCACGATGGGTTCAGTGTACCACCAATGGTGTCACTTCATAGAGCCGTCACCACCACAAATCGCCGGTTCCTGGGCCTCCTCTAGGTCGGCTCGGTCTTATTGAGCAGCTGGTACGGCGTGCGTGCGTGCGTATAATACATCGGCACTAGGGATACAAAGGCGGCCGGGCGTGTTTTTAATTGTCATTTTTTTTTTTTGGCCACGCCACACGCTCATAAGGTACGGCTGCCGTGCCAGCCTAGCGCGAGCGTTCGCAAAATAGCACTTGCCCCAGCAGCATACGCAGGCTACCCGGTGGGGGACTTTTGTTTTTGAACCTCTTTCGGGTGCTGTGCATTTGCAGCCGCGGGATCGTGACCTTTGGGAAGCGGGGGGTGGGGGGCACTGCTGGATGCGACGTCGACGGCGAGTGGCAGAGGAGGCGGGGATGGTGGGGAAATACAAAAAAAGGGTATCGCAGGGATAGCTTACGTGGCCCGCTCTCTCTCTCTCTCGCTCTCTAGCTCTCTCTATATACCTCGAGTGCCGCCAATATCTGCCTCGGACGCCGCGCGGTGCTTTGATCGTCACGTTCGTGAGTGCCGGGGATGGGGGGCCGTGTCTTGGCGGATGGTGGAGTGGGTGGGTGGACGGTGGGGTGGGTGGATGGTGGGGTGCGTGAGTAAATGGTGTGGTGGGTGGGTGGGTGGATGGTGGGGTGGGTGCGTGAGTAAATGGTGTGGTGGGTGGGTGGGTGGATGGTGGGGTGGGTGAGTGAGTGAGTGAATGGTGTGGTGGATGGTGAGGTGCGTGAGTAAATGGTGTGGTGGGTGGGTAGGTGGATGGTGGGGTGAGTAGGTGGATGGTGGCTTGGGTGAGTGAATGGTGTGGTGGGTGGGTAGATGGTGGGGTTGGTGGATGGTGGCGTGGATGGGTGGTTAGATGGATGGTGGGGTGGGTGTGTGTATGGTGGGGTGGGTGGGTGCATGGTGAGGTGGGTGGGTGGATGCTGTGGGGGGTGGATGATGATGGGAGAGGTTCAGTCGGGAGACGTTGACGGTAATGGTGGTGGCTACTACACTACGCATGGCATCAGCGAGGGTTAGTGGATCACCCACAGACTACAAATTGTTTAGATTGCGGCAGTCAGGGTGCTCACCCGAACCCCATTACGCGACCACACTTCTCCGGTTCTCTTATCATCACACCGGCGACTGGTCTTGAATCGGCTTCCAGGGGTTTTTTTTTTGCTGCTGGCGTCAATAAAATTGGTTTGAAACTTTAAACAAAAAAAACAAGAAACTCTCCTGATTTTTTTTAAAGGCTTGCATGGGCTGGCACCACCACCATATATTCACGAACTAACCCATCCGTTCACCCCCACCCCCTCGAGGTCGTTAAGATCTGCAGACTCTAGCCCTTCTGTCCGTACCTTGATCACGGCTGCGTTCCTGGGGCAAGCAGGCGACACGCTGCGTCTGCCCCTCGGTTGTGGAATTCCCTACCGTTGGAATTTCGTTCAAACCGACAATGTGGATACGTTTAAGTAGCGTCTAAAAACCGCGTTTTATTTATTCAGTTTATTCGATTTAGCCGCTCCTGCTCGCTTGGTCTTTCCCTAACCTTATTCTTACAAGGCGCCCTGAGAGCTTAGTTGAAGGCGCCTTGCAAATAAATGTCAATTATTATGATATTATTATCGCAGATGGGTTGTGAAACGTCCTCCCTTCCCATAGATGGGTGTCAAGGATGAGCAGTACCCCTGGCTCTGTCAGGAGAAGACGGTACAACAAAGTGTGGGCTAATCTCCATCTATCGCTTTGACACTGAATACTGTGAATATATATACACGGTGTACATACACACAGCATTTCAAACTACTCCAAATTCTCCGTTTTTTTCACCTCCACGTTTAGAATCAACGTCACGTGTTTTAGAGTATTTGGCTGCTGTACATTTCCACACGATGACCACGATGATGATGGTAAGCCGCCACTTCGTTGAGCTATCATTTTCGATGGCCAGGTCGCTTCTGATGAAGAGAGCTACATAGCTCAGTGGCGCCTTACACCTGGTCAATGAAAAACAAAATGTAGAACCTTGACTTAAAGCTTTCGTGACCGCAGGAATTCATATTCTTTGGGTCTTTCGGTAAAGCCACGTGGATAGAACTAATTTTAAAAAATATATATGATAACAATATCACGACGTTTCGATCGCAACACAAGCAATCGTCATCAGGTGAAAGATATAGCGGGAGAGCTGCTGAGAATATTTGCTGGGAGCGATGCTAAGGCAGGGAGTTATAAAGGTTTGAGATGGGTGTAGCCCATGGGTCTCTGGGCGGGGTTAGAGATTTTAACAAAATGTAGATACTCTTTGGTTTTTCGGTAAAGTCACGTAGGTAACATAAAATGAAAACAACGAAATTAAATCACGACGTTTCGGAGGCAACACAAGCTTCCGTCTTCAGGTGGAACAGTCACAGCAAGATAGCTGTATCAAGTGAGGAGCTCTGAGACATCCGAGATTATATACAGGTTAAGGGGGGGGGGGCAGGAAGGGACGTGAGTGGGGGGGAGGGCTATGTTAAGCCGCCTTTTGTTATGCTGCAGGGGGTTCGGGGGAAGAGATGCACGGGTACCTACAACCCACTGAAAGCAATGGAAACGGCTGTCCAATTATAAGGTAGCTAAAGTTTGACTCGGTTTATAACATCTTTCCAAAAAAAATGTAGAGTTTACTTTTACCATGATCGTCATGATTATCCAATGGGAGCCACTGTTTTGGTGATTTGATAACAATGCTTGTACTTTGCACTCCTGTCGTGTTTGCGTTTGTCAACATGTAAACAAACGTGCTCTGATAATAATGTTTGTTTGCATGTTTACCACGATGCAGACTTAATTCCTTGCAAAATTATTCAATTTGGTGGTTGAACATCTTCACGCAAACTGCTGTTTTATTGCCAGAAAGGGTAAAACCTTTTAATTACTTTTTCATAGTTTGATACTGGCAAAAAGGTTACCCATTTCACGGCGATTATTTGTCGCGATAGCCTCCTCCTACTGCTGCTACTACCACGTGTCAAGCTGCTACTACCACGTGTCAAGCTGCTACTACCACGTGTCAAGCTGCTACTACCACGTGTCAAGCTGCTACCACCACGTGTCAAGCTGCTACCACCACGTGTCAAGCTGCTACCACCACGTGTCAAGCTGCTACTACCACGTGTCAAGCTGCTACTACCACGTGTCAAGCTGCTACTACCACGTGTCAAGCTGCTACCACCACGTATCAAGCTGCTACTACCACGTGTCAAGCTGCTACTACCACGTGTCAAGCTGCTACTACCACGTGTCAAGCTGCTACTACCACGTGTCAAGCTGCTACCACCACGTGTCAAGCTGCTACTACCACGTGTCAAGCTGCTACTACCACGTGTCAAGCTGCTACTACCACGTGTCAAGCTGCTACCACCACGTGTCAAGCTGCTACCACCACGTGTCAAGCTGCTACTACCACGTGTCAAGCTGCTACTACCACGTGTCAAGCTGCTACTACCACGTGTCAAGCTGCTACCACCACGTATCAAGCTGCTACTACCACGTGTCAAGCTGCTACTACCACGTGTCAAGCTGCTACCACCACGTGTCAAGCTGCTACTACCACGTGTCAAGCTGCTACTACCACGTGTCAAGCTGCTACTACCACGTGTCAAGCTGCTACTACCACGTGTCAAGCTGCTACTACCACGTGTCAGGCTGCTACCACCACGTGTCAAGCTGCTACTACCACGTGTCAAGCTGCTACCACCACGTGTCAAGCTGCTACTACCACGTGTCAAGCTGCTACTACCACGTGTCAAGCTGCTACCACCACGTGTCAAGCTGCTACTACCACGTGTCAAGCTGCTACCACCACGTGTCAAGCTGCTACTACCACGTGTCAAGCTGCTACTACCACGTGTCAAGCTGCTACTTCCACGTGTCAAGCTGCTACTACCACGTGTCAAGCTGCTACTACCACGTGTCAAGCTGCTACTTCCACGTGTCAAGCTGCTACTACCACGTGTCAAGCTGCTACTACCACGTGTCAAGCTGCTACTACCACGTGTCAAGCTGCTACTACCACGTGTCAAGCTGCTACTACCACGTGTCAAGCTGCTACTACCACGTGTCAAGCTGCTACTACCACGTATCAAGCTGCTACTACCACGTGTCAAGCTGCTACTACCACGTGTCAAGCTGCTACTACCACGTGTCAAGCTGCTACTACCACGTGTCAAGCTGCTACTACCACGTGTCAAGCTGCTACTACCACGTGTCAAGCTGCTACTACCACGTGTCAAGCTGCTACTTCCACGTGTCAAGCTGCTACTACCACGTGTCAAGCTGCTACTACCACGTGTCAAGCTGCTACTACCACGTATCAAGCTGCTACTACCACGTGTCAAGCTGCTACTACCACGTGTCAAGCTGCTACTACCACGTGTCAAGCTGCTACTACCACGTGTCAAGCTGCTACTACCACGTGTCAAGCTGCTACTACCACGTGTCAAGCTGCTACTACCACGTGTCAAGCTGCTACTACCACGTGTCAAGCTGCTACTACCACGTGTCAAGCTGCTACTACCACGTGTCAAGCTGCTACTACCACGTGTCAAGCTGACGATACTAAATAAAACACGACGGGAGTGCAAAGTAAAGGGAAGCGCAAATCGCTTACAAAAAAAAACATGCACATATACAACTAAACTATACTTTATTTTGTTATCTTACCAGGTAAAGCCCCGCTAAGCCATTCGCGTCGATGTCTCCACCCGGCACGCGGCACCAGAGGCGTCCCCGTGGGTGGTAACGCCGACTCTGGGTGATCGCCCCGAGCCCGGCGCTTTGGGGGGGGGGGGGGTGGCAGAGGCACGCTTCGACGTTACGGTATCAGATGTAATACAACATTATCAGCAGCGTGATTCACCCCGAGGCCCCGCAATCAAACCTCCCCCCCCCTCCATCCCCCTATGCACGTTGCCTTCCCGGCAGCACGCAGCAGCGGAGCCGTCCCTAGGGGGTACGGCGACTCGGGGCGACCGCCCCAGGCCCTCCGCTTTGGGGGGGCGGTGGGGGGGGGGGAGCGCGTGTGACGTGGGAACGCAGAGGCAAGAGCCACACCGCGGGGCATGAAGATGATGATATTGTGGGGGGTATTTTCCCTCTCTCTCTCTCTGGCTATGCAGCGCCACATTGTATTCGTATTCACGAGGATGGTAGAGGTGGAGGAGGTGGGGTGGGGGTGGGGGCATGGGTAGTGGGTTGGTGGGGTCAGGGGGGAAGAGGAGTAGGGTGGGGGGAGGGGCTATTCCCCCCCATCGCTGTCAATCAATGGGGCGACCTCTGAGCTCCTGCTTGGGGGTCACCCTAATACCGGTTTATTGGCAAGCGCGATAATTTACACGGCCAAGCAGCGCCACTAAATCCCGGGGGGGGTGAGTGGGTGGGCTGCCTCCTGTCGGTGACCAGCAACCCCCCCCCCCCCCAGAGTCAAGAGACAAAGCCACAAGATCCTCACTAACCCCCCCCCCCACCCCGGTGTGGGGTGGGCAGCCCCACCGTGACAGTGTGTTCGCTACTTCTACTACACACTCACACCTACACCTACAGTACACCACGTGTACACTCACACCTACACCTACACCACGTGTACACACTCACACCTACACCTACACCACGTGTACACACACCTCTACCTACACCACGTGTACACACTCACACCTACACCTACACTACGTGTACACACACTCACTCACACCTACACCTACACCACCTGTACACACTCACACCTACACCTACAGTACACCACGTGTACACTCACACCTACACCTACACCACGTGTACACACTCACACCTACACCTACACCACGTGTACACACACCTCTACCTACACCACGTGTACACACTCACACCTACACCTACACTACGTGTACACACACTCACTCACACCTACACCTACACCACCTGTACACACTCACACCTACACCTACAGTACACCACGTGTACACACACCTCTACCTACACCACGTGTACACACACACTCACACCTACACCTACACCACCTGTACACACACTCACACCTACACCTACAGTACACCACGTGTACACACACACACTCACACCTACACCTACACCACCTGTACACACACCTCTACCTACACCACCTGTACACACACCTCTACGTACACCACGTGTACACACACCTCTACCTACACCACTTGTACACACACACTCACTCACACCTCCACCACGTGTACACACACACACTCACACCTACACCTACACCACCTGTACACACTCACACCTACACCACTTGTACACACACACTCACACCTACACCTACACCACGTGTACACACACACACTCACACCTACACCACCTGTACACACACCTCTACCTACACCACTTGTACACACACACTCACACCTCTACCTACACCACCTGTACACACACACTCACACCTCTACCTACACCACTTGTACACACACACTCACACCTCTACTTACACCACTTGTACACACACACTCACACCTCTACCTACACCACTTGTACACACACACTCACACCTCTACCTACACCACTTGTACACACACTCACACCTCTACCTACACCACCTGTACACACACACTCACACCTCTACCTACACCACTTGTACACACACACTCACACCTCTACCTACACCACTTGTACACACACACTCACACCTCTACCTACACCACTTGTACACACACACTCACACCTCTACCTACACCACTTGTACACACACACTCACACCTCGACCTACACCACCTGTACACACACACTCACACCTCTACCTACACCACTTGTACACACACACTCCTCTACCTACACCACTTGTACACACACACTCACACCTCCACCTACACCACTTGTACACACTCACACCTACACCACTTGTACACACACACTCACACCTACACCTACACCACGTGTACACACACACACTCACACCTACACCACCTGTACACACACCTCTACCTACACCACTTGTACACACACACTCACACCTCTACCTACACCACCTGTACACACACACTCACACCTCTACCTACACCACTTGTACACACACACTCACACCTCTACTTACACCACTTGTACACACACACTCACACCTCTACCTACACCACTTGTACACACACACTCACACCTCTACCTACACCACTTGTACACACACTCACACCTCTACCTACACCACCTGTACACACACACTCACACCTCTACCTACACCACTTGTACACACACACTCACACCTCTACCTACACCACTTGTACACACACACTCACACCTCTACCTACACCACTTGTACACACACACTCACACCTCTACCTACACCACTTGTACACACACACTCACACCTCGACCTACACCACCTGTACACACACACTCACACCTCTACCTACACCACTTGTACACACACACTCCTCTACCTACACCACTTGTACACACACACTCACACCTCCACCTACACCACTTGTACACACACACTCACACCTCCACCTACACCACCTGTACACACGCCTCTACCTACACCACTTGTACACACACACTCACACCTCTACCTACACCACGTGTACACACACACTCACACCTCTACCTACACCACGTGTACACACACTCACACCTCTACCTACACCACTTGTACACACACTCACACCTCTACCTACACCACGTGTACACACACACACTCACACCTCTACCTACACCACCTGTACACACTCACACCTCTACCTACACCACCTGTACACACACCTCTACCTACACCACCTGTACACACACCTACACCTACACCACCTGTACACACACACACCTCTACCTAGAGTACACCACGTGTACACACACTCACGCCTCTACCTACACCACTTGTACACACACTCACACCTCTACCTACCCCACTTGTACACACACACTCACGCCTCGACCTACACCACTTGTACACACACACTCACGCCTCGACCTACACCACTTGTACACACACACTCACACCTCTACCTACACCACGTGTACACACACACTCACACCTCTACCTACACCACGTGTACACACACTCACACCTCTACCTACACCACTTGTACACACACACTCACACCTCTACCTACACCACCTGTACACACACACACTCACACCTCGACCTACACCACTTGTACACACACACTCACACCTCTACCTACACCACCTGTACACACACACACTCACACCTCTACCTACACCACTTGTACACACACACTCACACCTCTACCTACACCACTTGTACACACACACTCACACCTCCACCTACACCACTTGTACACACACACTCACACCTCCACCTACACCACCTGTACACACGCCTCTACCTACACCACTTGTACACACACACTCACACCTCTACCTACACCACGTGTACACACACACTCACACCTCTACCTACACCACGTGTACACACACTCACACCTCTACCTACACCACTTGTACACACACACTCACACCTCTACCTACACCACGTGTACACACACACACTCACACCTCTACCTACACCACCTGTACACACTCACACCTCTACCTACACCACCTGTACACACACCTCTACCTACACCACCTGTACACACACCTACACCTACACCACCTGTACACACACACACCTCTACCTACAGTACACCACGTGTACACACACTCACGCCTCTACCTACACCACTTGTACACACACTCACACCTCTACCTACCCCACTTGTACACACACACTCACGCCTCGACCTACACCACTTGTACACACACACTCACGCCTCGACCTACACCACTTGTACACACACACTCACACCTCTACCTACACCACGTGTACACACACACTCACACCTCTACCTACACCACGTGTACACACACTCACACCTCTACCTACACCACTTGTACACACACACTCACACCTCTACCTACACCACCTGTACACACACACACTCACACCTCGACCTACACCACTTGTACACACACACTCACACCTCTACCTACACCACCTGTACACACACACACTCACACCTCGACCTACACCACTTGTACACACACACTCACACCTCTACCTACACCACTTGTACACTCACACCTCTACCTACACCACTTGTACACACACACTCACACCTCCACCTACACCACGTGTACACACACACTCACACCTCGACCTACACCACCTGTACACACACACTCACACCTCCACCTACACCACCTGTACACACACCTCTACCTACACCACGTGTACACACACTCACTCACACCTCTACCTACACCACTTGTACACTCACACCTCGACCTACACCACCTGTACACAAACACACCTCTACCTACAGTACACCACGTGTACACACACTCACTCACACCTCGACCTACACCACCTGTACACACACACTCACACATCTACCTACACCACTTGTACACACACACTCACACCTCTACCTACACCACTTGTACACACACACTCACACCTCTACCTACACCACTTGTACACACACACTCACACCTCTACCTACACGACCTGTACACACACACTCACACCTCGACCTACACCACCTGTACACACACACTCACACCTCTACCTACACCACTTGTACACACTCACACCTCTACCTACACCACCTGTACACACACACACTCACACCTCCACCTACACCACGTGTACACACACACTCACACCTCGACCTACACCACTTGTACACACACACTCACACCTCGACCTACACCACTTGTACACACACACTCACACCTCTACCTACACCACTTGTACACACACACTCACACCTCTACCTACACCACCTGTACACACACACACTCACACCTCTACCTACACCACCTGTACACACACACTCACACCTCTACCTACACCACTTGTACACACACACTCACGCCTCGACCTACACCACTTGTACACACACACTCACACCTCTACCTACACCACCTGTACACACACACACTCACACCTCTACCTACACCACTTGTACACACACACTCACACCTCAACCTACACCACTTGTACACACACACTCACACCTCTACCTACACCACTTGTACACACACACTCACACCTCTACCTACACCACCTGTACACACACACTCACACCTCTACCTACACCACTTGTACACACACACTCACACCTCCACCTACACCACGTGTACACACACACTCACACCTCGACCTACACCACCTGTACACACACACTCACACCTCCACCTACACCACCTGTACACACACCTCTACCTACACCACGTGTACACACACTCACTCACACCTCTACCTACACCACTTGTACACTCACACCTCTACCTACACCACTTGTACACACACACACCTCTACCTACAGTACACCACGTGTACACACACACACTCACACCTCTACCTACACCACTTGTACACACACACTCACACCTCTACCTACACCACTTGTACACACACACTCACACCTCTACCTACACCACGTGTACACACACACACACTCACACCTCTACCTACACCACTTGTACACACACACACACTCACACCTCTACCTACACCACTTGTACAAACACACTCACACCTCTACCTACACCACTTGTACACACACACTCACACCTCTACCTACACCACCTGTACACACACACTCACACCTCTACCTACACCACGTGTACACACACACTCACACCTCTACCTACACCACTTGTACACACAAACACACATACACCTCTACCTACACCACTTGTACACACACACACACTCACACCTCTACCTACAGTACACCACGTGTACACACACACTCACACCTCTACCTACACCACTTGTACACACACACTCACACCTCTACCTACACCACTTGTACACACACACTCACACCTCTACCTACACCACTTGTACACACACACACACTCACACCTCTACCTACACCACTTGTACACACACACTCACACCTCTACCTACACCACTTGTACACACACACACTCACACCTCTACCTACACCGCTTGTACACACTCACACCTCTACCTACACCACTTGTACACACACACTCACACCTCTACCTACACCACTTGTACACACACACTCACACCTCTACCTACACCACTTGTACACACACACACTCACGCCTCTACCTACACCACTTGTACACACACACTCACACCTCTACCTACACCACTTGTACACACACTCACACCTCTACCTACACCACTTGTACACACACACTCACACCTCTACCTACACCACTTGTACACACACACTCACACCTCTACCTACACCACTTGTACACACACACTCACACCTCTACCTACACCACTTGTACACACACACTCACACCTCTACCTACACCACCTGTACACACACACTCACACCTCTACCTACACCACTTGTACACACATACTCACACCTCTACCTACACCACTTGTACACACACACTCACACCTCTACCTACACCACTTGTACACACACACTCACACCTCTACCTACACCACTTGTACACACACACTCACACCTCTACCTACAGTACACCACGTGTACACACACACTCACACCTTTACCTACACCACGTGTACACACACACTCACACCTCTACCTACAACACTTGTACACACACACTCACACCTCTACCTACACCACTTGTACACACACACACTCACACCTCTACCTACACCACGTGTACACACACACTCACACCTCTACCTACACCACGTGTACACACACACTCACACCTCTACCTACACCACGTGTACACACACACTCACACCTCTACCTACACCACTTGTACACACACACTCACACCTCTACCTGCACCACTTGTACACACACTCACGCCTCTACCTACACCACTTGTACACACACACACTCACACCTCTACCTACACCACGTGTACACACACACTCACACCTCTACCTACACCACGTGTACACACACACTCACACCTCTACCTACACCACTTGTACACACACACTCACACCTCTACCTACACCACTTGTACACACACACTCACACCTCTACCTACACCACTTGTACACACACTCACGCCTCTACCTACAGTACACCACGTGTACACACACACTCACGCCTCGACCTACACCACGTGTACACACACACTCACACCTCTACCTACACCACTTGTACACACACACACTCACACCTCTACCTACACCACGTGTACACACACACTCACACCTCTACCTACACCACGTGTACACACACACTCACACCTCTACCTACACCACTTGTACACACACACTCACACCTCTACCTGCACCACTTGTACACACACACTCACACCTCTACCTACACCACTTGTACACACACACACTCACACCTCTACCTACACCACGTGTACACACACACTCACACCTCTACCTACACCACGTGTACACACACACTCACACCTCTACCTACACCACTTGTACACACACACTCACACCTCTACCTACACCACGTGTACACACACACACACACCTCTACCTACACCACTTGTACACACACACTCACACCTCTACCTACACCACTTGTACACACACACTCACACCTCTATCTACACCACTTGTACACACACACTCACACCTCTACCTACACCACTTGTACACACACACTCACACCTCGACCTACACCACGTGTACACACACACTCACACCTCTACCTACACCACTTGTACACACACACTCACACCTCTACCTACACCACTTGTACACACACACTCACACCTCTACCTACAGTACACCACGTGTACACACACACACTCACACCTCTATCTACATCCCATCCCCTCTCTACCCCTCCCATCCCCTCCCACTCCTCCCCCTATGACCACCACCCGTAAAACGCCTCCACTCAAATGGAGCCAATTTATTTATTAGGGGGGGTGGGGGGGTGGGGGGGTGGGGGGGTGGGGGGTGTGGGGGTGGGGGGTGGGGGGGGTGGGGGGGTGCGGGGTGGAGGGTGTGGGGGTGGGAGGGACACGCGAACGAACGCCGAGGCCCTCGTTCACGGTCACGGCTACGTGCTGCTTGCTGCTGCTTCGTGCTTCTTACTGCTTCGTGCTTGCTGCTTCGTGCTTGCTGCTTCGTGTTTGCTGCTGCTGCTTCGTGCTTGCTGCTGCTGCTTCGTGCTTGCTGCTTCGTGCTTGCTGCTGCTGCTTCGTGCTTGCTGCTGCTTCGTGCTTGCTGCTTCGTGCTTGCTGCAGCTTGCTGCTGCTGCTTCGTGCTTGCTGCTTCGTGCTTGCTGCTTCGTGCTTGCTGCTGCTGCTTCGTGCTTCCTACTGCTTCGTGGTTGGTTCGTGCTTCCTACTGCTGCGTGCTTGCTGCTGCTGCTTCGTGCTTGCTGCTTCGTGCTTGCTGCTGCTTCGTGCTTGCTGCTGCTGCTTCGTGCTTGCTGCTTCGTGCTTGCTGCTGCTTCGTGCTTGCTGCTTCGTGCTTGCTGCTGCTTCGTGCTTGCTGCTGCTTCGTGCTTGCTGCTTCGTGCTTGCTGCAGCTTGCTGCTGCTGCTTCGTGCTTGCTGCTTCGTGCTTGCTGCTTCGTGCTTGCTGCTTCGTGCTTCCTACTGCTTCGTGGTTGCTTCGTGCTTCCTACTGCTGCGTGCTTGCTGCTGCTGCTTCGTGCTTGCTGCTTCGTGCTTGCTGCTGCTTCGTGCTTGCTGCTGCTGCTTCGTGCTTGCTGCTTCGTGCTTGCTGCTGCTGCTTCGTGCTTGCTTCGTGCTTCCTACTGCTGCGTGCTTGCTGCTGCTTCGTGCTTGCTGCTTCGTGCTTCCTACTGCTTACTGCTGCTTCGTGCTTGCTGCTTCGTGCTTGCTGCTGCTGCTGCTGCTGCCGTGAGCGCTCTGCTCCTGGCAATGAGCACGTCTCAGTCCGACTTCCGTGGACGACGTCGTGATGGTGGTGGTGGGGGGGGGGGCGAGGAGGGGAGTGGGCGATGGGGGGGCAGGGGTGAGACGAGCTGAGTATAAGTCGGAAAATTATCTCGATTAATGTTTTTTAAAAATCTGAAGTTCATTGCCATAAACTTCGCGATCTCGATTTGAAGCTTTCGTGACTGCAGGAATCCAAACTCTTTGGTTTCTTTCGGTAAAGTCATCACGTGGGTAGGAAAATAAATAATAGTTCACGACGTTTCGATCGCAACAAGAAGCAACCGTCTTCAGGTGAGAGAGAGAAGCTCGTAAAACATAGAGTAGGGAGAGAGGGGGGATAGAGAGAGGGGGGGTAGAGAGAGGGGGTAGAGAGAGAGAGGGGGTAGAGAGAGAGGGGGTAGAGAGAGGGGGAGGGGGTAGAGAGAGAGGGGGTAGAGAGAGGGGGTAGAGAGAGAGGGTAGAGAGGGGGGGGGTAGAGAGAGAGGGGGTAGAGAGAGGGGGAGGGGGTAGAGAGAGAGGGGGTAGAGAGAAGGGGTAGAGAGAGAGGGTAGAGAGGGGGGGGGGTAGAGAGAGAGGGGGTAGAGAGAGGGGGAGGGGTAGAGAGAGAGGGTAGAGAGATAGGGGGGTAGAGAGGGGGGGTAGAGAGAGGGGGGGGGGGTAGAGAGAGAGGGGGAAGGGGTAAGAAGTAGGAGAGAAGAGCGTGAAATATTTCATTTAAAAAGGAGGGAGGGGGGCACGTGAAGCAAAGCATTGCGAAAAAAACCGAAATGATAAACGAAGCACAATGCCGTCCACACCGAGTATCTTCTTGTTTCCTCTGATCGTAAAACACAGAGAGAGAGAGAGGGAACCGTGCCATTGTGACGAGGCATTATATCGATCCGAGACGGGGGAGGGATGGGGGGGGAGTAATGGGCGAGAGGGTGGGGATGAAAATCAAAGAGGGCTTAGGTGAGAGAGAAATAAGTAATGTTTAAAAAAAACTTTTTTCGTATTTTTAGTTAAGGGGCCGTCCATAAATGACGTCACGCACCTTGGGGGGGGTGGCGGGATCAGACATTTGTGACGATGTGTGACGAGGTGGGGGGGGAGGTTGAGAAATGTGACGTCACATCAAAAATGCGCAACTTTAAATAAATATAGACAACAGGTTCTACTTAATTAAATAGACTTTTTAATAAATGTTTTCTCCTACAACATCAGAGTGCAGCGCCACATTAAATACGCACTACAATGACGATAGTTTAAAGCGATTTGAAGCATGTTTTATTTTTTTTGGGGGGGAGGGGCAGAGCTTTGTGACGTCATATTTGAGGGGGGGGGGGTCTGACTTTTTGTGACGCCGTGTGACAAAGGGGGTTGGGAGGGTCAAAAATTGTCCAAAATCGCGTGACGTCATTTATGGGCGGCCCCTTAGAAGCGACCTGGCTATCACAAACGATAGCTCGAAGAAGTGGGCTCATCGTCATCATCGTCGTCATCGTCATCATCGTCATCATCGTCGTCATCGTCGTCATCATCGTCGTCATCGTCATCATTGTGGTCATCATCGTGGTCATCATCGTCGTCATCGTCGTCATCGTCATCATCGTCATCATCGTCGTCATCGTCATCATCGTCATCATCGTCGTTATCGTCATCATCGTCGTCATCGTCATCATCGTCGTCATCGTCGTCATCGTCATCATCGTCGTCATCGTCGTGTGGAAATGTACAGCAGCCAAATAACTCTAAACACCGTCATGTTCATTCTCAATGTGGAGGGGGGAAAGCGGACGAGCCAGAGAAAAATCAACGCGACCACGGAGAGAGAGAGAGAGGCTCCACACTCCTAATATACAGCAGCAGGCGTCGGGGTCGGCATCGAACCCACTGCCTCCTGTGTACCGGGCGAGGTAGTTAACATCTCCTAGCCACCGTGATGATGATGAGAGAGACACGCAAACTCCAAATATACAGCAGCAGGCGTCAGGGTTGGGATCGAACCCACGACCTCCTGTACACCAGGCGAGGTAGTTAACATCTCCTAGCCACCGTGATGATGATGAGAGAGACACGCAAACTCCAAATATACAGCAGCAGGCGTCAGGGTTGGGATCGAACCCACGACCTCCTGTATACCAGGCGAGGTAGGTAACATCTCCTAGCCACCGTGATGATGATGATGATGAGAGAGAGACACGCAAACTCCAAATATAGAGCAGCAGGCGTCAGGGTCGGGATCGAACCCACGACCTCCTGTACACCAGGCAAGGTAGTTAACATCTCCTAGCCACCACGGCGCCTCACCCTGTGCCACCTGTCCCGCGTGCCACCCTGAGCCAATAAGCGTATTTCTGGAAGTGCGCGGAGAGAAGCCGTCCTCCCTCCCGCTTGTACACAAGAGCGCGCCTTGTTCACTCTGTGCTGCTGCTGTTCCTCCTCCTGCGTTGAAGGAGGAGGAGGAACAGCGAGAGGCGTCACGGTGGCTATGAGATGTTAACTACCTCGCCTGGTGTACAGGAGGTCGTGGGTTCCATCCCGACCCTGACGTCTGCTGCTGTATATTTGAAGTCTGCGTGTCTCTCTCTCATCATCATCACGGTGGCTAGGAGATGTTAACTACCTTGCCTGGTGTACAGGAGGTCGTGGGTTCGATCCGGACCCTGACGCCTGCTGTATATTTGGAGTGTGCGTGTCTCTCTCTCATCATCATCAACACGGTAGCTAGGAGATGTTAACTACCTCGCCTGGTGTACAGGAGGTCGTGGGTTCGATCCGCACCCTGACGCCTGCTGCTGTATATTTTGTACTTGGCGTGTCTCTCTCTCTCTCTCCTCGTTGGTCGGGTGGATTTTTCTCCGGGATTTTCGTCAACATCGCGCGTTTAGATTATTTCTGCTGCTCAGAATTTCCACACGGCGACGACGACGATGACGATGATGATGATGGCTTAGTCGAGCTATCATTCGTGATGGCCCCAGGGTCTCTTCTTTCAAAAAAAAATAGCTACATTGCAATCTTGATTTGAATCTTTCGTGACTTGCAGGAATCCATTCTCCTTGGTTCTTGCGCTAAAGTCACGTGGCTGCATAGCAACTCAGTGGACCTGCACCTCGTGAAAAAAGAAAAAAATATTTTTAAAAGTTATTTTGGTTTTAAGATGCCATCCATCGTTTTCACCGCGTGCGATGTAGCCCCGACTGATATTTCTGACCCGCAAATGTGGAGTGTCTGTTAATGTGGAGAATACGGTAATAGTGGCAGCGGTAGTATTATGAATATTGTTACGAATAATAATAACAATAACGCGCGTGGCTTAATTGCAACCGCAGCCACTGCAACCTTGGGGATTGTAATTGAATCAGATCGTTATCATCCTCGCGGATGAGCTCGATTCATCCGAGGACAGCTCATTAAGGGGGAAGGGGGGGGCAGGGGGGGGGGGGCTGGGGGGGGCAGGGGGGGGGGCTGGTGGCGCGCGTCGCTTACTGCCGCCCGGTGTTTCGCACCTCGCAGCACGCAGTACGTACAGCACGTACCACGTACAGCACGTACAGCACGTACAGCACGTACAGCACGTACAGCACGCAGCACGCAGTACGTACAGCACGTACCACCTACAGCACGCAGCACGTACATCACACGTGCTGCAGCTTGCTCCTGCTGCTGCTCCTGCTGCTGCTGCTGCTCCTGCTGCTGGTGCTGCTGCTGGTGCTGCTTGCTGGTGCTGCTGCTCCTGCTGCTTGCTGGTGCTGCTGCTGCTGGTGCTGCTGCTGCTGCTCCTGCTGCTGGTGCTGCTGCTGGTGCTGCTGCTGCTGCTCCTGCTGCTGCTGGTGCTGCTGCTGCTGCTCCTGCTGCTGGTGCTGCTGCTGCTGCTGGTGCTGCTGCTGCTGCTCCTGCTGCTGCTGGTGCTGCTGCTGCTGCTGCTTGCTGGTGCTCCTGCTGCTGCAGCTGGTACCACGGCAGCGATGCCTATGGTCAGCGGCGCACCGTAGGACGCCGGCTCGATCTGCCTCCATCAGAGCGAGCACTTGCAGGGCTGCGCCTCTACCGTCTGTCTCGTTTGCCTTCACCTGCGCCGACTCGTGCGCACAAAGGCAAAGATCCCCCGTGTAGCCTTAGCAGGCTGTTGGGGGCAAGTGCTGTAGGCGAGTAGCAGAACCTGTGAAGGCCGCCGCTGTGGCAGACGCAGGGAGTTGGGGTTGCCAGCACCACGCCCGGCCGCCTTTGTCTCCCCGGTGTCGATGTTTACCCCACACCGTGCCAGTAACTCACTTGAGGCTGAGTCGACCTAGGGGGAAGCCCAGGAGCGGGTCAGATAATCATCACCGGTGTTGTTGGCCGTGATCAGGAATCGAACCCAGGTGGCTGGCGCAGCGTAGCGTAGCGCTAATCGCAGCGCCACCGCTCCCCCCCTCCAAAAAAAAAACAAAGTTCCCCCGTGTAGCCTGTAACAGACTGTTGGGGCAAGTGCTGTTAGCGAGTAGCAGCGCCCTATGAAGGCCGGATCTGTGGCACACGTGGGACTGGGTGGCCAGCACCACGCCCGGCCGCCTTTGTCTCCCCTGGTGGCGATGCTTACAGCACACCGCACCAGGTACTCGTTTGAGGCCGAGTCGACCTAGGGGAGGCCCAGGACCGGTTCGGATAATCGTCACTGGTGTTGACTGTGAGCGAGGATCAAACCCGGGTCGCCGGGTTCGTAGCGCAGCGCGCTAACACGTTACACTACCGCTCCCCACACATACACACACACAGCCATACACACACATACTCACACATACTCACACATACCCACACATACTCACACATACACCCACACATACTCACAAATACACACACATACACATACTCACACATACCGACACATACTCACACATACCGACACATACTCACACATACCCACACATACTCACAGACATCCACACATGCTCACACATACACACACATACACACACAGCCATACACACACATACTCACACATACTCACATACACTCACACACATACTCACACATACACACATACTCACACACACCCCCACATACAACAACAACCGCCATTCGCCACTAAGTGGCGGTGACGTCACCACGACGCTTGTGCCAGGCCACGTGCACCTTGAGGCCACGTGAAGTGTTGAACGCCCGCTGGCAGGAGGTCACGGGGCAGACCCAAGTGCCACGGGTCGACTGACTAAGATGACCGAGATGACTGGCTGATGCACCACCTGTGCCCCCTACTGTGCCAACCTGCTGTGCTTTAGCCACCCGGCGCTCCGCTCGTTGTTGTGAGCGTCGCTCCTCCGCCCTCTGTTGTTGTTGTTGTCGGAGGGCGACTGCCTCCAACTGCCCAGTAGCAGCGTCCTTCACGAGCCTCCTCCACAGAGGCCGATCTTGACACCGGCCTCTGTGAAGGAGGGGTTACTCGTTTGGGGCCGTGTCGACCTAGGGGACGGTTCCGTTCAGACGATCGTCTCCTGCTGCTGCCGTTGGCCCAGAGAGGGAATCGAACTCGGCTCGCCGGGTTCGTAGCTCGGCGTCGCTAACCACTGCGCCACCGCTCTCCGCGCGCGGGGCTCGATGATTGGTCGATGAAAGAAAGCCATTTCGTGAAACTCTATATACCGGTGTATATATATAGATCTATGTTATATTCCAGGCACGCGTTGACAACGATGGCGAACGAGTGGGAGACTCTTTGAAGCTACAACACACACACTTGATATCGTGTTACAGTGCATACATGATAAGTTATTTTTCCATTCAAAACGATAGACCCATGCTAGTGTTACCATTTTTTTGAAGCGACCTGTAAACTGCACTCGTATAGACTATACTATATACTACACTATTTTCATCTACACTGCTATATACTACTATATATTGCACTACAATGTACTACACTATATACTACACTACTATACACTACACTACTATATACTACACTATATACTACACTATACACTACACTACTATATACTACACTATACACTACACTACTATACACTACACTATACACTACACTATTATACACTACACTATATACTACACTACTATACACTACACTACTATATACTACACTATACACTACTATATACTGCACGACAATGTACTACACTATATACTACACAATACAGTCTGCTTCAAAAACATGTTAACACTTCGGAGAAATTGCACACAACACCATGAGAAGTGTGCCTCCCCCGATCTCTGGAGACCACAACGATGGCGAACAAGTGGGAGAGAACTCTTTGACTTGTTGAAGATACTAACATTACATCTGTTATCATGTAACAGTGCATACATTATCCGTTAATTATCCATTCAAAACGATAGTCCCATGCAAGTGTTAACATTTTTCCGAAGCACCCCGCACATAACGTATATATTAATAATTATTTGGAAAAATATATATATACGGTAGATATCTATCTTATGTATAAGCTATATATACCATTTTTATTATATATATAATATATATCTATCTGCAAAATTACTAACACCGTCCATTATTCTCCTCCTTATCCGTGGGAGAGTATGTTTCAAAATAATAATGACGATGATCCGTCATCGTTGTGAGTGTCAACTGAATACGAAGCTTAGGCGAGTATTCCTTCTTTATTCATTCACTCGCCGGGATTCTGCCGGGCCCATTCGAGGTCAGAGGCGCTGAGCCAGGCGCTGGTGCTCGGGAGCCCCCGGGGTTTGAGGCTCTCGGGGTGTAAGCGCAGCTCCCGCAAAAACCGCTCACTCGCGTCCACTGCTGTCGGAAGAGGGCATTTGGCCTACTCGCCCACGCAGGGGCCAGACGTCTTGTAAGATGGAGGAGGTTACCCACAGTTTACCCCACCGCACCACGTTTTTTTTTTAGAAGCGGTGGCTTAGGAGATGTTAACTACCTCGCCTGGTGTACAGGAGGTCGTGGGTTCGATCCCGATCCCTGACGCCCGCTGCTGTATATTTGGAGTGTGCGTGTCTCTCTCTCTCTCATCATCATCACGGTGGCTAGGAGATGTTAACTACCTCGCCTGGTATACAGAAGGTCGTGGGTTCGATCCAGATCCCTGACGCCTGCTGCTGTATATTTGGAGTTTGCGTGTCTCCCTCTCTCTCTAATCATCATCACGGTGGCTAGGAGATGTTAACTACCTCACCTGGTACGCAGGAGGTCGTGGCTTCGATCCCGATCCCTGACGCCCGCTGCTGTATATTTGGAGTTTGCTTGTCTCACTCTTTCATCATCATCATCACGGTGGCTAGGAGATGTTAACTACCTCGCCTGGTGTACAGGAGGTCGTGGGTTCGATCCCGATCCCTGACGCCCGCTGCTGTATATTTGGAGTTTGCGTGTCTCTCTCTCTCATCATCATCACGGTGGCTAGGAGATGTTAACTACCTCTCCTGGTACACAGGAGGTCGTGGGTTCCATCCCGACCCTGACGCCTGCTGCTGTATATTTGGAGTTTGCGTGTGTCTCTCTCTCATCATCAACACGGTGGCTAGGAGATGTTAACTACCTCGCCTGGTTTACAGGAGGTCGTGGGTTCGATCCCGACCCAGTCGCCTGCTGCTGTATATTTGGAGTTTGCGTCTCTCTCTCTCATCATCATCACGGTGGCTAGGAGATGTTAACTACCTCGCCTGGTACGCAGGAGGTCGTGGGTTCGATCCCGATCCCTGACGCCTGCTGCTGTATATTTGGAGTTTGCGTGTCTCTCTCTTTCATCATCATCACGGTGGCTAGGAGATGTTAACTACCTCGCCTGGTATACAGGAGGTCGTGAGTGCGATCCCGACACTGACGCCTGCTGCTGTATATTTGGAGTTTGCGTGTCTCTCTATCATCATCACGGTGGCTAGGAGATGTTAACTACCTCGCCTGGTGTACAGGAGGCGTGGGTTCGATCCCGATCCCTGACGCCCGCTGCTGTATATTTGGAGTTTGCGTGTCTCTCTCTCATCATCATCATCACGGTGGCTAGGAGATATTAACTACCTCGCCTGGTATACAGGAGGTCGTGGGTGCGATCCCGACCCTAACGCCCGCTGCTGTATATTTGGAGTTTGCGTGTCTCCCTCTCATCATCATCACGGTGGCTAGGAGATGTTAACGCCCTCGCCTGGTACGCAGGAGGTCGTGGGTTCGATCCCGATCCCTGACGTCCGCTGCTGTATATTAGGAGTTTGCGTGTCTCTCTCTCACCATCATCATCACGGTGGCTAGGAGATATTAACTACCTCGCCTGGTATACAGGAGGTCGTGGGTTCGATCCCGACCCAGTCGCCTGCTGCTGTATATTTGGAGTTTGCGTGTCTCTCTCTCACCATCATCATCACGGTGGCTAGGAGATATTAACTACCTCGCCTGGTACGCAGGAGGTCGTGGGTTCGATCCCGACCCAGTCGCCTGCTGCTGTATATTTGGAGTTTGCGTGTCTCTCTCTCTTTCTCTCTCCCCGTGGTCGCGTGGAACTTTTCTCTTCGCCGTCCTCCAGCCGTTTTCTCCCCCCCTCCCCTCCACACTTCGAGTCAACATCACGGTGCTTCGAGTGACGATACTGCTGCGATACATTTCCACGAGACGATGATGATGAGCCCACTTCGTTGAGCTATCATTTGTGAAAATAACACAACTCCACTGCAATTCAGTCGTGAGGGGCTTTCCCTGGCAAAATAACATTTTAAATAAAGGGAATCGAACCGCCGTCTCTCTGGGTCTCAAGTCCATTGCACCGCGGTCGAAGCAGCAGTAGTAATAACAGTAGCAGCAGTAGTAGCAGTAGCAGCAGCAGTATGACCAGCAGTAGCAACAGCAGTACCAGCAACAGTAGTAGCAGTAGTAACAGCAGTGGCAGTAACAGTAGTAACCAGCGCCAGTAGAAACAGCAGTAGCAACAGCAGTAGCAGCAGCAGTAACAGTACCAGCAGCAGTAGTATCAGCAGTAATAGTAACAGCAGTATCAGCAGCAGTACCAGCAGTATCAGCAGCAGTATCAGCAGCAGTACCGGCAGTATCAGCAGTAGCAGCAGCAGTATCAGCACCAGTAGAAACAGCAGTAGCAACAGCAGTATCAGCAGCAGTAGTAACAGCAGCAGTATCAGCATAAGGAGTAACAGCAGTACCAGCAGTATCAGCAGCAGTACCAGCAGTATCAGCAGCAGTAGTAACAGCAGTATCAGCAGCAGCAGTATCAGCAGTAGTACCAGCAGTATCAGCAGCAGTAGTAACAGCAGTAGCAACAGCAGTATCAGCACCAGTAGTAACAGCAGTAGCAGCAGCAGTATCAGCAGCAGTATCAGCAGCAGTACCAGCAGTATCAGCAGCAGTATCAGCAGCAGTATCAGCAGCAGTACCAGCAGCAGTACCAGCAGTATCAGCAGCAGTAGTAACAGCAGTAGCAACAGCAGTATCAGCACCAGTAGTAACAGCAGTAGCAGCAGCAGTATCAGCAGCAGTATCAGCAGCAGTACCAGCAGTATCAGCAGCAGTATCAGCAGCAGTATCAGCAGCAGTATCAGCAGCAGTACCAGCAGTATCAGCAGCAGTAGTAACAGCAGTAGCAACAGCAGTACCAGCACGAGTAATAACAGCAGTAGCAGCAGCAGTATCAGCAGCAGTATCAGCAGCAGTATCAGCAGTAGTATCAGCAGCATCCCAGGGTAACGAAGTGAACGTTCCTAATGTTGGGGGGGGGGGGGTGTCTGGCTTGGTCTAATCGAGCTCTTAGGGGGCTTGATGAGTGACCCCCCCCCCCACCCCCCAGCGTGGGAATGACCCCGCCTCGCGTGGCTAGGGGGGGTGCAGAGGGGGCAGGGGGGGGGATCAATGGGCGGTGCGGTGACAACCCCCCCCCCCTGCCACGTGGTCCCCATCCTCTCAGGAACCCTCTGAGTGGTTATTGCTACATCATGCCCCCTGTGTGTGTGTATGTGTGTGTATGTGTGGGTGTATGTGTGGGTGTGTGTGTATGTGTGGGTGTGTCTGTATGTGTGGGTGTGTGTGTATGTGTGGGTGTGTGTATGTATCCGGCAAAACAACCCCCTACCTCCTCGCGGTGCCGGACGGGCAACTCTGTCGTGGACAGCGCTGTGGGGGGAGTTCCAATTTTGATTGGCTCCTCCCCTCATGGCATATGTGTCCACCACAGGGGCTAAACGGGGGCTCTGGACGGGTGCGAGGGGCTGGTAACCCCTCCACCTTCAATTAATTACCACAAAACCACGAATTAAACTGAAATATGTAACAACTAAGCTTGTGCCGGAGGCCCCGGGGGGCCAGGCGTCTATGACGTCTCCTGGCCAAACCCCAATTGGCGGAGCCAGGAGATTGAATACCTACCCTCGGGGCTATTCCAGAAACAACGAAAAGCCACTACGGGTGGCCACGTGGAATGTTCGAACGCTCACTGCAGAGGAGAGGCTGCCACTCCTCTGTCGGGAGCTGGACCGGTACCGCCTGGATCTATGCGGCATTCAGGAGGTCCGGTGGACCGGCTCTGGCTCCTGCCACCATGAGGGGTGGACAGTCCTCTACTCGGGGCAGCAGACTGCCAAACAACAGGGTGTGGGTCTTCTTTTGAACAAAAGAATGAAGGGGGCGTGGGAGCGTGGCGGTGAGGTGTGGGAAGCTGTAAGCCCCAGGCTACTTTGGGCTCGCCTTCCCATCAACCGGAGGCGAGGAATGGTGGTCGTGGTTACTTATGCCCCCACCGAAGATGAACATCCGTGGAGGGATGCAGGCAAAGCCGATGAGTCAGATGCCTTCTATGACCTCCTGTCACAGGTGCTGGCTAAAGTGGCCCCTCGGGATAGAGTCATCATGTTGGGTGACTTCAATGCCCGAGTTGGTCATGATACTGGCACCTGGTCTGGAGTGATTGGAGGGCATGGGCCAGATCAGCTCAATAACAACGGTAGGAGGCTGCTAGATTTTTGTGCAGCCCATGGGCTTGTAATGACCAACACGCTGTTCCGGCATCGGCGCATACACACAACATCATGGATGCATGCCGGGTCCAAGCAAGAACATCTGCTGGACTACATAGTGACGGACCAGCGAATGCGAGCCCATGTCCTTGACACCAGGACCTACCGTGGAGCTGATCTGCCCTCTGACCATCGACTAGTCATCTGTAAGATGCGCCTGCCATTTTTCCACTCCGGTGGTGGGTGTACACCCAGGACCCCATTCCAACCTAAAGTGGCCTGGTCTCAGTTATCTGATGAAAGTTGCAAGCGAGAATTTCATCATCGCTTGCGGCTGGGATTGGCATCGTCCCCGACTCCTCCTGATGTCGAGGGTAAATGGGCGAGGTTTAGGACTGTGACTCATGCAGCTGCAATGGCTGCTTTGGGTACGCGGTCCAGACCTCCCCAGACACCCTGGATGACAGAGGAGTTGTTCAGGATGGTTGAGAAAAAGCGACAGGCCCACTGTCATCGGCTACAGAATCCCACATCAGAGAATGAGGAGGCTTACCGCAGCCTTCGCTCGGAGGTTCGGAGAGCCGTGAGGCGCTGCAAGGATGGGTGGTGGTCGCGGGTTGCTGAGGAGATGGAGTCTGCCTCAGTGGCCCGTGATCACAAATCTCTATTTAACTCCATCAAAAAAGTAACCTGCAGCGCCACACCTATTACCATCATTAGGGGAAAAAACGGTGATCCAATTTCCGACCCCCAGGAACAGGTTCGCAGATTTGCTGAGCATTTCTGTGAGGTCCTGGGGGAGGGAAAATCCCTCAGCCAGGAAAACATCGTGGCACAAAGTGAGGATGACCCTGCTGAGGCTGCGGTGCCTCAAATATTGGATGAAGTCACCCCCTGTGAGTGGCTGGCTGAGGTGCCATCTGCTGAGGAAGTATTGAAGGCGAACCGGAGTCTGAGACCAGGAAAGGCAGCGGGCAGAGATGATCTCCCAAGCGAAATGCTGAGGGAGGGTGGCGTTTGTGCACAGACTGCCCTATATGACATCATAACAACAGTCTGGACCACTGGACGGGTTCCGCAGGATTGGAAGGATGCCCTGGTGGTCCCCCTTTTTAAGAAGGGGGACCGCACAGACTGTAACAACTACAGGGGCATCTCACTCCTCAGTGTGCCGGGAAAGGTCCTGGCAAGGATTATTCAGCATCGCCTTGCCAGGCACGCTGAGGAGAGGCTTGCGGAGCCCCAATGCGGTTTCAGGAAAGGGCGGTCCTGCACAGATGCCATATTTTCTGTCCGTCTGCTACAGCAGAGGTGTAGGGAATTCCAACAAGACCTACATCTCTGCTTTATTGACCTGGTCAAGGCCTATGATACCATCAGTAGGCCTGGGCTCTGGGTCGTTCTTCGTGCTTTTGGAGTACCTGACCCTCTGCTCACGATCATTAAGGACCTTCATGATGGTGAGCGGGCCCGGGTAAAACTACGTGGCCGGGAGTCAGAGCCATTCCCTGTACACCTTGGGGTGCGACAGGGATGTCCTCTGGCTCCCACATTATTTAACATCTATTTTGACCACGTAGTTCGTGAAGCCTTCAATAGCTGTACCGGGGGAATCTCCATATGGTACAGATATAATGGGAGGCTAATCGATGCCCGGGTGCGGTCAAGGGATGGCTCCCTATTGCTCAACCACGTTATGTATGCTGATGACTTGGTAATAGCTGCTCAGTCAGAGGAGGAGTTGGAGACGCTGCTGCTGAGACTGGAGCGTGCCACTAAGAGGTGGGGCTTACCATCAGCCCCACCAAAACTAAGCACCTGCCTGGGTATTTTGTACCATCGGACACTCCACCCCCACAACTCCCAATCGGTGATGGGGCAGTTGTGGAGAGAGTGGAGAGTTTCCCATACCTGGGCAGTGTGCTTATGACTGGCTCCAGTTTAACAGCAGAGGTCTCACTCCGAATCAGTCGAGCGGCAATATCTTTTCATCGGTTGCGTAACGCTGTGTGGAAGCTACCTGGTCTGTCGCTCCGCACTAAGCTTCAGGTCTTCTCGGCCACGGTCATTCCCTCCCTTCTCTACGCTTGCGAAACGTGGACACCCCTAATGGAACATCTTCGCCGGTTAGAAACATTTAGGCTGACCTGCCTACGATCCATCCTGGGTTTAACCAGACTGGATTGTGTGAGGAGCTCACAAATCCTTGAAAGATCTGGGCAGGGTCCCATCGGTGAGCTCCTCCGGCAGGCAAGGCTGCGATGGCTGGGTCATGTAGCCCGCATGCCCAGCCACCGCATGCCGAAACAGCTTTTGTTTGACCGGATTGAGGGGGCTAAGCGGGCGCGGCACGGGCTAGAGAAGAGATGGAGTGATGTGGTACAGGAGGACGTGGAGCTGAGTGGACTTGCCGATGACTGGTACCAGCGGTGTCAAGATCGGCCTCTGTGGAGGAGGCTCGTGAAGGATGCTACTGGGCAGTTGGAGGCAGTCGCCCTCCAACAACAACGGAGGGCGGAGGAGCGACGCTCACAACAGCGAGCGGAGCGCCGGGTGGCTAAAGCACAGCAGGTTGGCGCAGTAGGGGGCACAGGTGGTGCATCAGCCAGTCATCTCAGTCAGTCGACCCGTGGCACCTGGGTCTGCCCCGTGACCTCCTGCCAGCGGGCGTTCGACACTTCACGTGGCCTCAGGGTGCACATAACCTGGCATAAGCGTCGTGGTGACGTCACCGCCACTTAGTGGCGAATGGCGGTTGTTGTTGTTGTTGTGTATGTGTGGGTGTGTGTGGGTATGTGTGGGTGTGTGAGTGTGTGAGTTTGTGTGTATGTGTGTGTGAGTATGTGTGGGTATGTGTGAGTATGTGGGGGGGTGTGTGAGTATGTGTGTATGTGACCGGCTCCAGTTTAACAGCAGAGGTCTCACTCCGAATCAGTCGAGCGGCAATATCTCTTCATCGGTTGCGTAACGCTGTGTGGAAGCTACCCGGTCTGTCGCACCGCACTAAGCTTCGGGTCTTCTCGGCCACGGTCATTGCTTCCCTTCTCTACGCTTGCGAAACGTGGACCCCCTAATGGAACATCTTCGCCGGTTAGAAACATTTAGGCTGGCCTGCCTACAATCCATCCTGGGTTTAACAAGACTGGATTGTGTGAGGCGCTCACAAATCCTTGAAAGATCTGGGAAAGGTCCCATCGGTGAGCTCCTCCGGCGGGCAAGGCTGCGATGGCTGGGTCATGTAGCCCGCATGCCCAGACACCGCATGCCGAAACAGCTTTTGTTCGGCCGGATCGAGGGGGCTAAACGGGCGCGGCACGGGCTAGAGAAGAAATGGAGTGATGTGGTACAGGAGGACGTGGAGCTGAGTGGACTTGCCGATGACTGGTACCAGCGGTGTCAAGATCGACCTCTGTGGAGGAGGCTCGTGAAGGATGCTACTGGGCAGTTGGAGGTAGTCGCCCTCCAACAACAACGGAGGGCGGAGGAGCGACGCTCACAACAACGAGCGGAGCGCCGGGTGGCTAAAGCACAGCAGGTTGGCACAGCAGGGGGCACAGGTGGTGCATCAGCCAGTCATCTCAGTCAGTCGACCCGTGGCACCTGGGTCTGCCCCGTGACCTCCTACCAGCGGGCGTTCGACACTCCACGTGGCCTCAAGGTGTACATGGCCTGGCACAAGCGTCGTGGTGACGTCACCGCCACTTAGTGGCGAATGGCGGTTGTTGTTGTATGTGTTAGTATGTGTGGGTGGGTGTGAGTATGTGTGTGTGTATGTTTGAGTATGTGTGGGTGTGTGAGTATGTGTCGGTATGTGTGAGCATGTGTGTGTATGGCTGTGTGTTGTGTGGGGAGCGGTAGTGTAACGTGTTAGCGCGCTGCGCTACGAACCTGGCGACCCGGGTTCGATCCTCGCTCAAAGCCAACACCAGTGACGATCATCCGAACCGGTCCTGGGCCTCCCCTAGGTCGACTCGGCCTCAAACGAGTACCTGGTGCGGTGTGCGGTAAGCATCGCCACCAGGGGAGACAAAGGCGGCCGGGCGTGGTGCTGGCCACCCACCCCCTCGTGTGCCACAGTTCCGGCCTTCGTAGGTGCTCGCTAACTGCACTTGCCCCAACCGTCTGGGAATCTGTGTTGTTGTTGGTGGTGGTGTTGGTGGTAGTGGTGTTGTTGGTGGTAGTGGTGTTGTTGGTGGTAGTGGTGTTGGTGGTGGTGTTGTTGGTGGTGGTGGTGTTGTTGGTGGTGTTGTTGGTGGTGGTGTTGTTGGTGGTGTTGTTGGTGGTAGTGGTGTTGTTGGTGGTAGTGGTGTTGTTGGTGGTAGTGGTGTTGGTGGTGGTGTTGTTGGTGGTGGTGGTGTTGTTGGTGGTGTTGTTGTTGGTGGTGTTGTTGCTGGTGTTGTTGGTGGTGTTGTTGTTGGGTTTATTGGTGGTGGTGTTGTTGTTGGGTTTATTGGTGGTGTTGGTGTTGTTGGTGGTGTTGTTGGTGGTAGTGGTGTTGGTGGTAGTGGTGTTGGTGGTAGTGGTGTTGGTGGTGGTGGTGTTGGCGGTGGTGTTGTTGGTGGTGGTGGTGTTGTTGGTGGTGTTGTTGGTGGTAGTGGTGTTGGTGGTAATGATGTTGGTGGTGGTGGTGTTGTTGGGTTTATTGGTGGTGTTGGTGTTGTTGGTGGTGTTGTTGGTGGTAGTGGTGTTGGTGGTAGTGGTGTTGGTGGTAGTGGTGTTGGTGGTAGTGGTGTTGGTGGTGGAGGTGGTGGTGTTGGCGGTGGTGTTGTTGGTGGTGTTGTTGGTGGTAGTGGTGTTGGTGGTAGTGATGTTGGTGGTGGTGGTGGTGTTGGTGGTGTTGTTGTTGGTGGTGGTGGTGTTGTTGGTGGTGTTGTTGTTGGGTTTATTGGTGGTGGTGTTGTTGTTGGGTTTATTGGTGGTGGTGTTGGTGTTGTTGGTGGTGGTGTTATTGGTAGTGGTGGTAGTGGTGTTGTTGGTAGTAGTGTTGTTGGTGGTGGTGTTATTGGTGGTAGTGTTGTTGTTGGTGGTGTTGTTGGTAGTGGTGGTAGTGGTGGTGGTGTTATTGGTGGTAGTGTTGTTGTTGGTGGTGGTGGTGGTAGTGGTGGTGGTGTTGTTTTTGGTGGTGGTGGTGGTGGTAGTTTTAGTGTTGTTGGTAGTTGCGGTGGTGTTGTTGGCGGTGTTGTTATTGTTGCTGACATTTGCGGTGGTGGTAGTGGTGTTGATGCTGCTGTTGTTGTTGTTTGTGAGTTGCGACCCAGGCAATATCGGGAGGCTAATGGGGAGACTGGAGCGAGGCTGAGCGGAATATTGAGGCTCTTAGGGCGGTGAGGGGAGGGTAAGGGGGGGGGGGGTGAGGGGGGTCGAGGGGGGGGGTGATCGACAAGGGCAGAATCCGTGATGAACTCTGACCTCGGAACAGGCGAAGTCGTGATCAGATCCACACGGGCTTCCCCAGCAGCCCGAGATATTGCGTCTGGACCAGCAGGAGGGACACACACACAAAGACAAAGATCCCCCGTGCAGCGTCAGGAGACGTGTGGGACAAGTGCTGCTACTAGCGAGTAGCAGCTCGAAATGTCGGCCGGCACCGTGACACACGGACACACTGACGACGCACACACACACACACACCTACACACACCTACACTGACCCACACACACCTACACACACACACACCTACACACCTACACACCTACACACACTTACACACACTTGCACACACACACCTACACACACACACCTACGCACACACACCTACACACAACAACAACAACAACCGCCATTCACCACTAAGTGGCGGTGACGTCACCACGACGCTTGTGCCAGGCCATGTGCACCTTGAGGCCACATGGAGTGTCGAACGCCCGCGGGCAGGAGGTCACGGGGCAGACCCAGGTGCCACGGGTCGACTGACTGAGATGACTGGCTGATGCACCAAATGTGCCCCCTGCTGTGCCAACCTGCTGTGCTTTAGCCACCCGGCGCTCCGCTCGTTGCTGTGAGCGTCGCTCCTCCGCCCTCCGTTGATGTTGGACGGCGACTGCCTCCAACTGCCCAGTAGCGTCCTTCACGAGCCTCCTCCACAGAGGCCGATCTTGACACCGCTGGTACCAGTCATCGGCAAATCCACTCAGCTCCACGTCCCCCTGTACCACATAACTCCATCTCTTCTCTAGCCCGTGCCGCGCCCGTTTAGCCCCCTCGATCCGGCCGAACAAAAGCTGTTTCGGCATGCAGTGGCTGGGCATACGGGCTACATGACCCAACCAACGCAGCCTTGCCTGCCGGAGGAGCTCACCGATGGGACCTTGTCCAGATGTTTCAAGGATTTGTGAGCTCCTCACACAATCCAGCCTGGTTAAACCCAGGATGGATCGTAGGCAGGCTAGCCTAAATGTTTCTAACCGGCAAAGATGTTCCATTAGGGTGGGTCCACGTTTCGCAAGCGTAGAGAAGGGAGGGAATGACCGTGGCCGAGAAGACCTGAAACTTAGTGTGGAGCGACAGACCAGGTAGCTTCCACACAGCGTTACGCAACCGATGAAAATATATTGCCGCTCGACTGATTCAGAGTGAGACCTCTGCTGTTAAACTGGAGCCGGTCATAAGCACACTGCCCAGGTATGGGAAACTCTCCACTCTCTCCACAACTGCCCCATCACCGATTGGGAGTTGTGGGGGTGGAGTGTCCGATGGCACAAAATACCCAGGCAGGTGCTTAGTTTTTATCGGGCTGATAGAAAGGCCCCATCTCTTAGTGGCACGCTCCACTCTCAGCAGCAGCGTCTCCAACTCCTCCTCTGAATGAGCAGCTATTACCAAATCATCGGCATACATAACGTGGTTGAGCAATAGGGAGCCATCCCTTGACCGCACCCGCGCATCGATCAGCCTCCCACTATATCTGTACCAAATGGAGATTCCCCCGGTACAGCTATTGAAGGCTTCACGAACTACGTGGTCAAAATAGATGTTAAATAATGTGGAAGCCAGATGACATCCCTGTCGCACCCCAAGGTGTACAGGGAATGGCTCTGACTCCCAGCCACGTAGTTTTACCCGGGTCCGCTCACCATCATGAAGGTCCTTAATGATCGTGAACAGAGGGTCAGGGACTCCAAAAGCACGAAGAACAACCCAGAGCCCAGGCCTACTGATGGTATAATAGGCCTTGACCAGGTCAATAAAGCAGAGATGTAGGTTTTGCTGGAATTTCCTACACCTCTGATGTAGCAGACGGACAGAAAATATGGCATCTGTGCAGGACCGCCCTTTCCTGAAACCGCATTGGGGCTCCGCAAGCGTCTCCTCAGCGTGCCTGGCAAGGCGATGTTGAATAATCCTTGCCAGGACCTTTCTCGGCACACTTAGGAGTGAGATGCCCCTGTAGTTGTTACAGTCTGTGCTGTCCCCCTTCTCAAAGAGGGGGACCTCCAGGACATCCTTCCAATCCTGCTGAACCCGTCCAGTGGTCCAGACTGTTGTTATGATGTCATATAGGGCAATCTGTGCACAAACGCCACCCTCCCTCAGCATTTCGCTTGGGAGATCATCTCTGCCTGGTGCCTTTCCTGGTCTCAGACTCCGGATCGCCATCAGTACTTTCTCAACTGATGGCACCTCAGCCAGCCACTCAGAGGGGGTGACTTCTTCCAATATTTGAGGCACCGCAACCTCAGCAGGGTCATCCCCACTTTGTGCCACGATGTTTTTCTAGCTGAGGGATTTCCCCTCTCCCAGGACCTCACAGAAATGATCAGCAAATCTGCAAACCTGTTCCTGGGGGTCGGAGATTGGATCACCGTTTTTTCCCCTAATGATGGTAATAGGTGTGGCTCTGCAGGTTACTTTTTTGATGGAGTTAAATAGAGATTTGTGATCGCGGGCCACTGAGGCAGACTCCATCTCCTCAGCAACTCGCGACCACCACCCATCCTTGCAGCACCTCACCCCTCTCCGAACCTCCGAGCGAAGGCTGTGGTAAGCCTCCTCTTTCTCTGACGTGGGATTCTGTAGCCGATGACAGTGGGCCTGTCGCTTTTTCTCAACCATCCTGAACACCTCCTCTGTCAGCCAGGGTCTCTGGGGAGGTCTGGACCGCGTACCCAAAGCAGCCATTGCAGCTGCATGAGTCACAGTCCTAAACTTCGCCCATTTACCCTCGACATCAGGAGGAGTCGGGGACGATGCGCATTTCAGCCGCAAGCGATGATGAAATTCTCGCTTGCAACTTTCATCAGATAACTGAGACCAGGCCACTTTAGGTTGGAATGGGGTCCTGATTGTACACCGACCACCGGAGTGTAAGAATGGCAGGTGCATCTTACAGATGACTAGTCGATGGTCAGAGGGCAGATCAGCTCCACGGTAGGTCCTGGTGTCAAGGATATGGGCTCGCATCCGCTGGTCCGTCACTATGTAGTCCAGCAGATGTTCTTGCTTGGACCCGGCATGCATCCATGATGTTGTGTGGATGCGCCGATTCCAGAAGAGCGTGTTGGTAATTACAAGCCCATGGGCTGCACAAAAATCTATCAGCCTCCTACCTTTGTTATTGAGCTGATCTGGCCCTACACACACACACCTACACACACACACACACACCTACACACACCTACACACACCTACACACACACACCTACACACGCCTACACACACCTACACACACCTACACACACCTACACGCACACACCTACACACACCTACACGCACACACCTAGACACACCTACACAAACCTACACACACTTACACACACCTACACACACACACCTACACACGCCTACACACACACACCTACACACACCTACACACACCTACACACACCTATACGCACACACCTACACACACCTACACAAACCTACACACACACACTTACACACACCTACACACACATCTACACACACCTATACAAAGATCCCCCATATAGCCTTAACATACTTTTGGGGCAAGTGCTGTTAGCGAGCACCTATGAAGGTCGATACGGCACACGAGGGGGTCGGTGAGCACCACCACGCCCGGCCGCCTTTGTCTCCCCAGTGGCAATATTTACACACCGCAACAGGTACTCGTTTGAGGCACGCACAAATATCCCCCGAATAGCCTTTACAGACTGTAGGGGGCAAGTGCTGTTGGCGAGCACCTGTTGCGCTGGACATCTGTGATAAAGAGCTTGATAGCTCATCGGATTCATCCTGCAGTCTAAATAAACATTGAAGTTCTGATTCGGTGTGGCAAGTACCTGTTAGGAGCACGGCATGGGTGGCCAACACCACGCCCGGCCGCCTTTGTCTCCCCAGTGGCGATGTTTACTACACACCGCACCAGGTACTCATCTGAGGCTGAGTCGACCTAGTGGAGGCCCATCACCGGTTCGGATAATCGTCACCGGTGTTGGTGGCCGTGAGCCGGAATCGAACTCGGGTCCGCCGGGTTCTTAGCGCAGCGTAGCGCTAACCGCTGCGCCACCGCTCCCACACACACATACACACACACACACGGTCACGTACACAGAGACAAAGGTCCCCCGTATAGCCTGTTCTAGGGGTCAAGTGCAATTATCGAGCGGCTACGAAGGCTGTGGTGTCGTTGGCTGTCGCCACGCCCGGCCGCCTTCGTCTCCCCGGTGCTGATGCATACGCGCCGTGGAAGCTATTCATTTAAGGCCGAGCCGACCTAGGGGAGGCGCAGGAGGACCGGTTCAGATATTCGTCGTGAAGCGGTAATCGAACTCGGGTGGCCAAGTTCGACGGCGCAGTCCGCTAACCACTGCACCACCACTCCGCAACATACAAAGTTGGGGGCGGTGACGCAGTGGTTGTACTTGATGCCATTTAGTAAATTTTGTCCTTTCACTGTTCGTTCTTTATTTACTTATCGTGACTGGATTACCGCTGGGGTTTTACATTTCGCACTCCTTTCCTTGATCGTTAGGGGGTCCGCGGTGGCTAGGAGATGTTAACTACCTCGCCTGGTATACAGGAGGTCGTGGGTTAGATCCCGAACCTGACGCCCGCTGCTGTATATTTGGAGTTTGCGTGTCTCTCTCTCATCATCATCACGGTGGCTAGGAGATGTTAACTACCTCGCCTGGTATACAGGAGGTCGTGGGTTCGATCCCGACACCGACGCGTGCTGCTGTATATTTGGAGTTTGCGTGTCTCTCTCTCTCATCATCATCACGGTGGCTAGGAGATGTTAACTACCTCGCCTGGTATACAGGAGGTCGTGGGTTCCATCCCGACACTGACGCCTGCTGCTGTATATTTCGAGTTTGCGTATCTCTCTCTCTCTCATCATCATCAAGGTGGCTGGGAGATGTTAACTACCTCGCCTGGTACACAGGAGGTCGTGGGCTCAATCCCCACACTGACGTCTGCTGCTGTATATTTGGAGTTTGCGTCTCTTTCTCTCCCCGTGGTCGCGTGGAATTTTTCTTGCTCCGGTTCCTCCGGTTGGTTTTTTCCCCTCCACATTTCGAATATTTGGCTGGCTGCAGCTATGAATTCCCACGTGCCGTTGACGGTGACGGTAAGTCACTTCGTTGGGCAATCATTGGTAACCAGGTCACTTCTGAAAAAAAGCTGCATACAGTAGTAGCTCCTTGAGCCTGACCTGGTAATATTAAATAAAGAAGTTAAGTTTAGTTTTTAAAGGAACAAAAAAAAACTTGTTAACCCGCCCCTTGTCCCAACAGTCTGTTCAGGCTACACGAGGTTTGGGGATCTTTGTCTTTGACAGTAATATACAAAGACAACAACCCCCCCCCGCCCCCCCCCAGGTTAACCTTCAACAGACTGTTGGGGCAAGTGCTGCTAGCGAGTAGCAGGCACGGCTGCACGAGGGGAGGTGGGTGGCCAGCACCTCGCGCGGCACGACGCGAAACACCCACGCGCGTCTCAGCCTTTTGTTCCTCTACCCATTGTCATTAGTCCACGCGGTCGGTTCTTACGTCATAGTGTGTTGGGGGGGGGAGGGGTGGCTGGGAGGGGGAGGGGGAGGGGTTACTCGCCCTTACTGGAGCCTCCTCCTCCTCCTCGGTTCCCTGCGCTCTGCTCGCCACCGCCGAGGTCCAAGGTGAACCTCCCTACCTTGGAACTTTGCTCGCTCGCCCGAGGCTTTTCACCCCAGAAACACCACCACCCCCGGCCACCCCCCCCCCCCCGCTTTGTGCCTCTGAGGCCCAGAGTCTCATCTGGACCCCCATGGGTTTCCTTTCTCCGTCACCCCAAATGACAAAGGTCAAACTCTCTCTCTCTCTCTAACTATGATCTTGATTTGAAGCTTTCGTTCGGTTTCAGTTTCATTTATTGGGTACAGACTCCTGTGAGCCGTGCGGCTCTTGACTCGGGTGCAATCGCGACAAAACAGAAACACGAACAAGAAAAACGTCTTGAAGCGACGACGCGCAAACAGAAACATCCTGGGGAAAAAAAAAAACCAGCAAAAGTCTTCCAGAAAAAAAGCACAGCATGTCCAACGCTGTGCGCAAAAATCCCAGTGGCATGCGAGTCAAACGATGACGACCACAAGTCAATGCAGATTAAAGTTATCAGGCTAACTCTGTACTACGACAAAGCAAACGTGGCTAAGCCAAAACGCTTTCGAAAATCAACCGAAAATAAGGCGATCAAAAAACAATGTAACAGCGTCTTCTTTGGTTCTTTCGGTAAAGTCACGGAGAATGGAGATAAAATTATAATAATTATTATTAATAATAATAAAAATAATTATTATTGTCATTAATAAGAAAAAATAATAATTATTATTATTATGAATAAAAATAATGATTATTCTTTCGGTAAAGTCACGTAGAATGGAGATAAAATAATAATAATCATTATTATTACGAATAAAAATAATTATTAATATTATTTCGGTAAAGTCACGTAGAATGGAGATAAAATAATAAAAAACATAATTATTAATAAAAAAATTATTATTAATTAAAAATATATCTCCATTCTACGTGACTTTACCGAAAGAACCCAGAAGATGAATCCCTGCAGTCACGAACGCTTTAAATCGAAATTTAATGAGGCAGTGATCAATAGGAACTGTGATTCAAATTTAACAACAAACGAAACGCGTATCATGTACGAGGCGAGTCTGGCCACCACACGAATGAAAAGCTGAACGAGGTTGCTTGCCTTCGTCGTCACGTGGACATGCCTTGGTCGTCACGTGGACGTGCCTTCGTCGTCACGTGGACGTGCCTTCGTCGTCACGTGGACGTGCCTTCGTCGTCACGTGGACATGCCTTCGTCGTCACGTGGACATGCCTTGGTCGTCACGTGGACATGCCTTGGTTGTCACGTGGACATGCCTTCGTCGTCACGTGGACGTGCCTTCGTCGTCACGTGGACATGCCTTCGTCGTCACGTGGACATGCCTTGGTCGTCACGTGGACATGCCTTGGTCGTCACGTGGACATGCCTTGGTCGTCACGTGGACATGCAAAGCGAGGAACCAACTCGCTCTGAACGCGTGGAGTCGTTACTTGACCGAAAAAACCAAAGCGTCGATTCTAAATGTTTGGAGGGAGATAAAAACAAAAACGGAGGACCGAGAGAAAATTACAAATATGCAGCAGCAGCAGCAGGCGTCATGGTCGGGATCTAACGCACGACCTCCTGTATACCAGGCGAGGTAGTTACCATCTCCTAGTCACAGTGATGTTGATGATGAGAGAGAGAGAGACACGCAAACTCGAAATATACAGCAGCAGGCGTCGGGGTCGAGATCGAACCCACGACCTCCTGTATATATCAGGCGAGGTAGTTAACATCTCCTAGTCACCGTGATGTTGATGATGAGAGAGAGAGAGACACGCAAACTCGAAATAAACAGCAGCGGGCGTCAGGGTCGGGATCTAACCCACGACCTCCTGTATACCAGGCGAGGTAGTCAACATCTCAAGACAACACGTAAAGCCTTTTAACAGACTGTAGGGGCAAGTGCTGTTAGCGAGCGCCTATGAGGGTTGGAACGGCACACGAGGGGCTGGGTGGCCAACACCGCGCCCGGACGCCTTTGTCTCCCCGGTGGTGATGTTTACACATCCCTAGAGCTCATCTTTCTAGGGGAGGGGGAGGGCCCTTCCCCTCCTGCAACTCCGATGACTACGGTTGGCTGCGTACTGTGCGACACATAGATATACTCACATAGTCACTCACCCACTCACACAGTCACTCACCCACTCACATAGTCGCTCACCCACTCACACAGTCACTCACCCACTCACACAGCCACTCATCCACTCACACAGTCACTCACCCACTCACATAGTCACTCATCCACTCACACAGTCACTCACCCACTCACATAGTCACTCATCCACTCACATAGTCACTCACATAGTCACTCACATAGTCACTCACCCACTCACATAGTCACTCATCCACTCACATAGTCACTCACCCACTCATATAGCCGCTCACCCACTCACACAGTCACTCACCCACTCACATAGTCACTCACCCACTCACATAGTCACTCACCCACTCACATAGTCACTCACCCACTCACATAGTCACGCACCCACTCACATAGTTACTCATCCACTCACATAGTCACACACCCACTCACACAGTCACTCATCCACTCACATAGTCACTCATCCACTCACACAGTCACTCACCCACTCACATAGTCACTCGCCCACTCACATGGTCACTCATCCACTCACACAGTCACTCACCCACTTACATAGTCGCTCACCTACTCACATAGTCACTCACGCACTCACACGGTCACTCACCCACTCACATAGTCACTCACCCACTCACATAGTCACTCACCCACTCACATAGTCACTCACCCACTCACATAGTCACTCACCCACTCACATAGTCACTCACGCACTCACACGGTCACTCACCCACTCACATAGTCACTCACCCACTCACATAGTCACTCACCCACTCACATAGTCACTCACCCACTCACATAGTCACTCACCCACTCACATAGTCACTCACCCACCCACTCACATAGTCACTCACCCACTCACATAGTCACTCACCCACTCACATAGTCACTCACTCACAGAGTCACTCACCCACTCACATAGTTACTCACCCACCCACTCACATAGTCACTATCCCACTCACATAGTCACCCACTCACTCACTCACATAGTCACTCACCCACTCACATAGTCACTCACCCACTCACATAGTCACTCACCCACTCACATAGTCACTCACCCACGCACAGTCACTCACCCACTCACATAGTCACTCACCCACTCACATAGTCACTCACGCACTCACACGGTCACTCACCCACTCACATAGTCACTCACCCACTCACATAGTCACTCACCCACTCACATAGTCACTCACCCACTCACATAGTCACTCACCCACTCACATAGTCACTCACCCACCCACTCACATAGTCACTCACCCACTCACATAGTCACTCACCCACTCACATAGTCACTCACTCACAGAGTCACTCACCCACTCACATAGTTACTCACCCACCCACTCACATAGTCACTATCCCACTCACATAGTCACCCACTCACTCACTCACATAGTCAATCACCCACTCACATAGTCACTCACCCACTCATAGTCACTCACCAACACACATAGTCACTCACAACAGCATTAACAGACTGTAGGGGCAAATGCTGTTCGCGAGCACCTATGAAGTCTGGAACGGCACACGAGGGGGTTGGTGGCCAACACCGCGCCCGGCCGCTTTTGTCTCCCCAGTGGCGACGGTTGACGCGCCGCACCAAAGACAAAGACCCCCCCTCCCCCCCGTATAGCCTGAACAGACTTTTGGGGCAAGTGCTGCTAGCGAGATAATCGTCACTGGGTGTTGGTGGCCGTGAGAGGGAATCGAACTCGGGTGGCCCGGTTCGAGGCGCTGCGCGCTGACCAATACAACACCGCTCCACGGGTGGGTGAGAGCCATTTCAGCACAACCGACGGGAGGAAGCCACTGATGGATGTACACCGTGTGTTGAACTTCTTTTAGCACCGTGATGATGATGATGATGAGAGAGACGAAGACAACCATTGCTAGTCGGAGGATGGGTGAGTGTGTGGGTGAGTGACTGTGTGAGTTGGTGAGTGACTGTGTGAGTGACTGTGTGAGTGGGTGAGTGACTATTTGAGTGGGTGAGTGACTATGTGAGTGTGTGGGTGAGTGACTATGTGAGTGGGTGAGTGACTATGTGAGTGGGTGAGTGACTATTTGAGTGGGTGAGTGACTACGTGAGTGGGTGAGTGACTATGTGAGTGGGTGAGTGACTGTGTGAGTGGGTGAGTGACTATGTGAGTGGGTGTGACTATGTGAGTGTGTGAGTGACTGTGTGAGTGGGTGAGTGACTATGTGTGTGGGTGAGTGACTGTGGGAGTTGGTGAGTGACTGTGTGAGTGTGTGAGTGACTGTGTGAGTGGGTGAGTGACTATGTGTGTGGGTGAGTGACTGTGTGAGTTGGTGAGTGAATATGTGAGTGGGTGAGTGAGTGACTATGTGTGTGGGTGAGTGACTGTGTGAGTGGGTGAGTGACTGTGTGAGTGTGTGAGCGACTGTGTGAGTGGGTGAGTGACTATGTGAGTGGGTGAGTGAGTGACTATGTGAGTGTGTGAGTGACTACCTGAGTGGGTGAGTGACTATGTGAGTGGGTGAGTGACTATGTGAGTGGGTGAGTGACTACCTAAGTGGGTGATTGACTATGTGAGTGGGTGAGTGACTATGTGAGTGGGTGAGTGACTACCTGAGTGGGTGAGTGATTATGTGAGTGGGTGGTGACTACCTGAGTGTCTGAGTGACTATGTGAGTGGGTGAGTGACTACCTGAGTGGGTGAGTGACTATGTGAGTGACTATGTGAGTGGATGAGTGA